>JAVQJS010120983.1:0-17177 GCA_036024795.1 Galaxias rostratus | reverse complement strand
CTCTCTCTCTCTCTCTCTCTCTCTCTCTCTCTCTCTCTCTCTCTCTCTCTCTCTCTCTCTCTCTCTGCCAGGGGTTTGTGTGGCAGGGCCCTTACACACTACCGGGATTGTTACGGCGTGTCTTGAGAGACTCAATGTTTTCCGGGGACGGGCTGGCATCGCATCCCCTCTCCAGCACCAAATGGGCTTCAATGGATGGAGTCCATCATTTTCATTTTATCGCTGAAGTCCAACCAGTCACTTTTTGCATTTCCAGCAAACTCCAGGCAAACTCACTTCCCCCGACTCTCCTCAAATATCCTTCAGTTACATTACGAGCCCCCCATAGTCGAATCAGCCCCCCCCCCCCCCCTCATTCCACATCCAACCACTGGCCATGAAACCTTCCTGCGCCCCTCCCATCCTGTGTTGAATTACCCCTGTGACCTCTGCCCCCCCCCCCCCACCCATCCCTCCCCAGCGCCCCTCCCTCCCCCTGCCCTCGCCGGCACCTTTGGCCTTGCGGCCGAGCCTCATTCATCCAGGCCCCAGCTCTCCAGCCAGGCCTCTTTGTGCGGCGCTCCCTGGGAGATATTAACCCCCCGTCTCCACGCCGCGGCCACACAAAGGAAGCACTTACTAACCGCTAAGGCCTTAACAAACAGGGCCTTTCAGATGAACCCTGCTCCATGCGGTGCAGAGTGGGAGGGGAGGCAGAGGCAGGCGGGGCGGGGGGAGCCCAACGTTAGCTTGTTTTTCACAGATTACGGAGAGATCCGGTGGTGGTGGCTATAGGCTGGTGGACTGGCTGCAGCCCGCAGGGGGTCCTGGTTGAAGCCAGGCTTAGATGGATGTTCTCATTGTCTCCAAGGAGGAAGCTGACACACACATCGACCCTCAAGCTGGTCCAAGCTGCTCAGTGTGGGCCATGGTGGATCCCTGCCATGGGACCGCGCACAAATACACACACACACACACACACACACACACACACACACACACACACACACACACACACACACACACACACACATACACACACACATACACACACACACACACACACATGCATAGACACACACACGCTCTTGAGCACACACGCCATCAGCTTGCAGTTGTCATGCAGGTCCACACACTGCTCTCATCGCCAGTGCTCTATAAAAAGGCTGCCGCACGCTCACGTGTCAAACAAAACACACAAGAGAAAAATCACTCACATGAATGGTGATGAAAGATTATATAGAATGTTAACATGTTGGAAACATTATTAATATATATGAACCAACTGAATCCTGAACTGAAATTTTCATAATGTTAAAATATATTTCTACTTTTCGAAGAAGGCGTCAATCTATTTCATAATCCCTGAGCTGTGTGCGCATGTTTCTGTGTGTGTGTGTGTGTGTCTGTGTCTTTGTGTCATTATGTGTCATTGTGTGTGTGTGTGTTAGAGAGAAAGAGAGTGTGTGTGTGTCTGTGTGTATGTGTCTATGTGTCGTTTTGTGTCATTGTGTGTGTGTGTTTAATTATGTGTGTCATTGTGTGTGTTTGTGTCTGTGTGTATCATTGTGTGTTTGTGTGTGTGTGTGTGTGTGTTTGTGTGTGTGTTTGGGTGTGTGCGTGTGTTTTCTGCCTCGGAAACTTGGCATCTCCCAACTGCCCAAAACAATTTCCTGCAGGAAGGCTTCAGGCTGGGGTAAAATGGAGCTTGACTGCACTTCCATCTCCTCCTAGAACTGTTTGATTGTACATATGTAAATTAATTATATAAGGATGAAACTTAACGTTCGTATAGGTATAGAGGGAAAATAGAAATAAATGTTTCTGTCATGAATTGCCAACCAGTGTCACTATACTATCTATGAGTCTATGAGTCCTCGAACTTAATGACACTTTGATTCATTGATGAACAAGGTCAAAGTAAATGCAGACTGTGTTATAGAAAGAAACTATATTGTATGTTCATCAATTTGCCTATCAATTATTATCCAAAATATATTTTATGGTAATAGCATAGCCAAAACCCTTGGCCCTCAGTTAAAGACAAACAGGCAGTACCAGTCTAATGTTTGGACACACTTTCCCATTCATGTCAATGAAAAAGTGTGTCCAAAGTTTTGACTGGTACTGTGAACTTATTTCATACGCCATTGACGAGGACATAGCCCCTAGTTCAAACTCCATGTCAGAGATATTAATGGGTGTTAGACAGACACTTCTAGTCTTTTTTTTACAACTGCTATTCCAGAGACAGAACTGAGGAAGCCACTTTGACCTGCAGAGGATGCTTTGTGGGTTTAGGTTTTTCTATGAAGCGAATCATCTCTGTCTGTAGAACTTTCCCATACACACTTGCACACAAGAACCATTGTCTTCATCTACCACCGTTTGGCTAAGGTTTGAAATGTGTAGGGAGGGAGTTTAAGTCAATGTATGGTGAATCTGGAAGGCTCAGAGAATTGAACAATTTCCAGAGATGAAAACAAAGAACAAAGCCATCAACCTTTCTGCTGTTGTGATCTGAAACAAGCTTGAGAAACTCACTCCCAAAATTTCTGCAGCACTGTAAAGAGAAAAAAAAAGAAGTCAGAGCCTATCAGTGATTCAAATACAATGCTTTTGTTATACTCACAATGGAACAATACAATTTATGCCTATGGGTGCGTTATGTTCCACTACATGAACTGTTTTTTATTGCTACTGTGCACGTTTTATAAGAGAGAGAAACAACGAAGCATCTTTATATTCATATTGCATGCAAATTAAGTTAGTGTGTGTGTGTGCGCGCGTTTGAGCACATGTTGTGCACCTGCACATGCATGCATAGGTGTGTGTGTGTGTGTGTGTGTGTGTGTGTGTGTGTTTGTGTATGTGAATGTGATTGGACATTGAGCGCGCACACGCACACACTCTCGCAAATGCTTCATGGGAAAGTCTCCCAGCTGCATGAGGCCTACAGGACAAAGTCCTCGCGGAACCATTGGGGCATTTCAATTCGCCACAAGAGCAAACACTCTCAGGATATCCTCAATCAGTGTCCATGGAGTGTGCAGTGAACAATCTCGTTGACAGAAACATGGAGACCTGCACTTGCAGCTGGCCGTGTTAACAACCTCTGGGATTAGCTGTGCTGTTCAACAGTCAGCAGTATGAAGAGCGTCTGTCCTTAACACAATGCATTTTGTATGCCATCGCAATGCATTAGGCCTATTAGTGCTTTTAGGAAACTTCATTGGTTGTTTTTTATTCCTGCATCCTGTTTTAAGTCACCAGTTTTTCTCTCCAGTCAACTAATACGCATACAGTTTAAAAATCACGTTTTTAAGTGTCAAACAATGACAATCTTTGAAAATGTGGCATTGTTCTACAAGCACAGCATTATTAGTTATTTCTACTATGTACTTTGCAATTCAGATTGGCATTCCACACAGAACTTGTTAACATCAGCTGTAATTAGCAGCATTTAATAAAAATAGGCTGTATATTTTGGCTTTGGGTTTCCCACCCACAGCGTTTTTTTGGTACTCACAATGCCTACAAGCCCTGTCGCTCATTGTGTCAGATGATCGTGAAGGAAGCATTGTTTAATCCAGATGGTGAAAGCCAAAGACCTCACTCTTTCCTTTTCCATAAACTCATTGTCCTATTAATATCGATACTATCCACCCTTTAATATCCACTTCTTTTGTCAACAAGACCAACACATAGAAAATAATATGGATATTAGAAAACAATGGGGAGTTCCTTCAAATGAAAACAACAGGATGAGAAACATTTACAAATATCGGACGTCAAACCTTTGAATACACAGCATCATGACAAGCCAAATAAAAATGCTTTCTTGAGTCCAGAATGGACTCTGCAGAAGAACCGATGCAGTGCATTAACACATTTTCTCTTCATGGCCATGTGTAATTGCACACATGTACCACATAGAGGCATGCTTTATGATGAAATGAAAACACAAGTGCCTGCAGTGTACCATAAAATACCAGGAAATCCGTCACCTTTTCAAAGAAATAGAAATCTAATCTAATTCTGCAGTCCGTTTTTTTTACCACTGCTTTAGGTAATTATAAAAGATGCATCAGGGGAGCACTAACTTTGTGAGTATACTCTATCTGTGTAGTTATATCGGTTAAATGTTATTTATTGAAAATGTTTATTACCTAATAAAGCAAAACTATACTATCTTATATTATGTACTGCACAGATATACTTTAAGGTTTCCCTTTTATAATTATATTTGAAAGTTTGCGATAGGCTTACACCAAAGCAAGTTCACTGCAATATAAATATATAAAAATTGCATTTTGTACATGCAAAGTGTTCAACATATTGGCCAAGTCAATCTTGAAAAATATTTATAAATGAATCAACAGCTGAACAGTTATCTGCTGTTTTAGGTGTGTTCTGTGGTTTGCATTTGTCAGCTGTTGTTGATTAGTTGGACAGACATATGTCATGGCCTAAACAAAACCCACGCAGGATGTAATGAGAATGTTTCTTTGACGTGTGAAGGAATTAAAAGCAAGAGTTTTCATTCAGTAACATGGAATAAGGTAAGTCCCTTCCTGGACATGACCAACATAAGAGCATAAGATAATTCTAACCTAACAATTGAAATAACAACACATGTAAACTAATGGACATTTCCAATAATTAACATATGTGTATGTGTATACATCATCTTTATGGCAATTTCAACCATACCTTGTATGATTTTTCAGCTCATCAACAACACTCGGACAGGCATTATTTGGGAGAATAGCAAAAGAAAGTCATTCCTGTTGGACCAAAACAGCAGCGCTAACTTTGGTCCAGATTACAGTCTATATCTTTTCAATGTCAGGCCCAAAGATTCAGGAACCTATGAGTGTTTCATTGGCGCAAATGTTGGAGAGACAAATGAATATTCACTTGTCACGCTCAAAGTTTCAAGTAAAAATTACCTTAATTTACACACAATAATTAGAATTGTTTTTCATGAATGTATTTTGTAATGGTCAATGTATCATTGAGTTACTACTTGCTTTTCTTCTTCCAATCATAACATTGATTCGATGTTGGCTGTTTATCCAATTAAAAATACTGTATTCAAATAGTATAACACTTGTGCATATCCAATTTTACTGCTCTTTCACTGTTGTAAAAACTTAGTTTGGATTTTTTTTCCTGATATTCAAGTTGACAATAACTGATGATGCATTCTTGCATTTTCCCTTCTAACCATGTATTTCTACAGTTTGTGTCACCCAGGCTAATGCAAATACAGAAGAGCCACAAAATACCAAAGCCCAAGACATTTTCCGACAAGAAGAGAACTTATCAGTGATGTGGATTGTCATTGGATATGTCATATTTGCCCTAACCAAAGTAGTTCTCTGTCTCATCACCACTGGGGTAAATGAATATATTTTTATGTATGCATTCCACACAATGTATTTTTATATTTTATGTTTTATGGTATATTAATATAATCACAGACCGCCAACGTCATTTTTAATAGCATAGTAATATAAAGCAGTGTCGAGATAGCTGAGAATAAGGATAACATATCTTGAATATAAGTCTTTGTTTTTGTACTGAAAATACATCATTATTTCTTGCATTTGTTTTACTGCGTTTGTTACTGTAACACAACAAAGTGTTCAAGGTCACATAGTGTATGTGTATCAGTGTATGAGAGATCTCACTTTGTCCTAGCAAACATTTCATTTAAAAGTGAGAAAAAACACATACCCCCACATTTCCTGTTTTCCTCTCACTATGTTACACCAGAAGGTGGGGAACATTTTGAGAGACCACACACAGTGTTCACATACTTACATCCTATCTGCTTTTATCTGTCTAGGTTGCTTGTGCTACCCAAAGCAGAGTGTCGAGAGGAAAACAACAGAGGTGGCGAAGTTAGAAGCTTTTTTTCCAATTTTCACTTCAAGAAAATGTTTTGAAAGGAAGAAAGACATGATGCTAAATAAGGAATTGCTGACAATCCATTTTTTTAAGAAAATTTACATAAAAAGAAACGATTAAATTGTTTGTGCATTCTGCCTTGGATCTATTTATTGATTGACATCTCAATGTTAAATCAAGTTTGAAAGAGAGGAAGACATAGGTAATAGCGGCCCCTCCCTTAGGCACAAATCTACAAATATTGACACACACACACACACACACACACACACACACACACACACACATACCTATATATATATATATATATATATAAAAGGGGGGGGTGTGAATCTGACAATTTATACAGAAATTGCCAACATCAAACAATTATATCAGGTAGATGATTTAGACTCATTTATTTACAGATTTTGTTTCGGCTCCTGTCTTTTTTATGTGTGGTTTTTCTGTGGTTCACTGTCAGCGGTGTTCTTTCAGCTAAAGCTGCAGAGAAAATAAAAATGGAACAAAGGGGAACTCCATATATTGTTAACACGCAAGCAACCTTTTCCTATTTCACTTATCAGGAAACTGACAAGGTACATTTATTTTAATATTCTTCTCTGACTCACACATCATTGCTTTAGTACCTTTTATCAAAGGTTAGTGAACTGTGGTAAAACTAGGTTAAGTCCTTGCACACACACTCCAGGTTGTATTAGACAGGCCCTTTTGGGGGCATTAAGGAATCCAGCTCTTTGAGTGCTCTCATGCTGAATGTGCATGCTTGTCATCTACTGACCTCAGTGGAGTGAACTTAATCTTTTCCACCAACGGGGTTTGCCCTCATCAGTTAGACGCCACACCAAAGTGCATGAAACCGATTATATGAATCAGCTGCTGTTTTGATTGGAGATCTCATAACAGATATGGCTACTTCGAAGGAATAACTACCAGTTAACATTTGCATGTAACTCCACCTATTGACCATTTTGTTAAAAGCACTCAATGATGAACATTCAATTCTTCTACGAATTGTAGCACAGTAGTTTCACACAATGTTTAGTTACTTAATCCAACTGTAACTCTTAATTGAAATGCCTTTGAAGATATGTCCAAAAATGTAAAAAAAAATCTAATTCCTAAAATAACGTGACCCTTGCAACAAAATATGGTACTGCATATTGCACAAACCCATGCTTGGTTAGAATTGGTTTGTCGAATAGGATATTTTATGTTTTCTTTATATTATCATTGCATAACCATTCACCCAAACATTGTTGGGTTTGACAGCAAGTCAAATACTGTGAGTCATCACATCACTTCCTTTTTTTTGTTTTATAGACCTCGATTTAGGGTAGCGCAGTGGCTAGCACTGTTGCCTCACCGCAAGAACGTCCTGGTTTCGATCCCCACCTGAGGGCCTTTCTGTGTGGAGTTTGCATGTTCTCCCTGTGTTAGCATGGGTTTCCTCCCACAGTCTAAAAACGTGCGGGTTCCTTGGTAACTCTAAATTGTCCATAGGTGTGAATGTGTTTGAGTTGTTGTGTGTGTATGTGTTAGCCCTGCGATGCACCGGCGACCTGTCCAGGGTGTACCCCGTCTTTCGTCCGATGTCGGCTGGGATAGGCTCCAGCCCTGCCGCAACTCTGCATAGGATAAGCGGTATTGCCAATGGATGGATGGATAGGCTTCAGCTATTTTCAGTTCATACTTTTACCATTACAGAAAATATACAGACAGGTAATGTAAAGTTGTACAGTTTGGACTGTTTAATTTCAATTAAACATGTTCTTGTTTTTTTAAAACACAGTATCACATCTTGTATAAAGATTAAATATGAGATAGAATATTAACATCGTACACATACACGATGATTGAATCATGTCTAAGAAATAACCCTGACATTTTTCAGTTCTATTATTTATAACAATTTACTGGGTTGTGAGACAAATGTTAGTGAGGACCCACCAGTGGTTCAATAACCAAAACAACTTCCTTTTAACCCAGACTACTATTCAAACAGAAGAAACAACAGATTTACTGTGACAATTTCTCATAATTGTCAACCTCTACCTATATCATCAACAGTTTTCCGTCACACACACAAAATCATTTTTTTTAATAGCTTCTTAAGACATTAGTGTCACAAAGCACCTAAGGCTATTCCAACAAATGTACTTGTGCATTGTCAAACATCTTCCTAGTATTTAAAGTGGAAGCCACAGCTGGAACTAAAGCAGCACAGGATCTCCTGAAAGGCACATTTCGAGGCTTCAGAAAGCAGAGACAATTAGATCAATGACTGAATTACACATAATGAGAACGAGGTAGACGGTAAAATGTGACATAGGCAATGGGGAGGATGAGGCGGAGGTCTATTATCAGACATAATGAACAACAACTTGTTAACTTATTCACATAACATACAGGTAGAACTGTGGAAAAAAAATAGCAGTCCTTATATGGAAGAAAAAACATTCATTCAAGATAAACGAGAAAATGTGCCTGGAATTCTGTATGTATTTCAGGAACAACTCTAAATATTGCTGCGCTAGTTTTGTGGCCATATTGATAAAGTGTTTATATTCCAGGATGACACTGAAAGGAAGTGTTGGAGAATGTGTATAGACAACACATTTATCTCGAGTTCAGGTGGAAATGTGTTAGTGCTAGAAATGTATTACAATGCATGAATACATCTGTAACATTTATTTGCAATAAAACAAAATTAATTTAGGGGAGACTGGGGATTGTTGTCACACAGGATGGTTGTAACACCGTGAATTCCTACAGTGATGACAGTTACATACTTAGTTGGATGATCTTCATGCTTACAATAAGGTTACCGGCAAAAAGTAAAAAGTAAACTTTTCAAGTTTTTAAAATTATTTTGTCTTGAGATCACATGACTAGAAATCCAAACAGGTGTTTTTTTTATCATTGTTTCGCAAGCTACCAATAGAAAGTGTCAAACTAGGAACTAGGATAGTTCACATGAGGTGAAAACATGGCTGATACCCGGGATGGTTGCAACGCCTTGCAACTGTGACTCGAAATGATTCCGTCAATGTGGACTTCAAAGTCGTTCTAACGGTCCCCTTCTCTATATCAATTGTTGAAAATGCCGTTTTTAAACTCATCCATTTTGATTTCATGTTTAAATTTTTTCGATTTGTATCAATGGTTGTATTATCATGACATCTAGTAGAGAAGAAAGGCAATTATTATTTAAAAATAAGTGACTTGTCAGAATAACTTGAATGATAAATAAATACGTTGATTTTGAGTATTTAATTAATTAATGAGGGATACTGTTGACATGTTACAACTGTCCTCTGTTCCTATACATTTGAGGGTTACGACAGTGGAGCTAGTGACTACATTTACATTTTCAAAAATTGTTTACACCTAACATCAACTCAATGTATTGTTTCACTAGTTGACAAATTCTAGCTTATCATACAAAACTTTGTATTTATGTGTGGAAAAAATTGTATTTACAAATACTTTAATCATTGTGAAATTGCATGTGTTACAGCCGTAAGCTACAAGGTCTTCCCTGTACATTTCGACTCTAATTCAGAATTGATAAAAACGTAAAGAACTTATTGCCTATATCGTATCTGATGAACTCAGATATCGGCTTGTAAAATTAGTCTGGTATTGGCCAAGTTGCAAAGATTTACACCCGTCTATGTTGGTTTGGGGTTAATATGTTGACCTTAGACGAACCAGTTATCCGCAACCCAGTTTATGGCCTGTCTGCGTAGTGCAGCGACTTGCAAATTGCTAGACTGAGAGCTGCAATCTATCACAGTCCACAGTTCTGTAGGGAAAATGCAAGACATTGATATTGATATTAATACAATATTAAGTTGTATATATTAATATCAATTGCAATGATAACCAGATGTTTCTATATGCAACATGTAAGACTTATTGAACAAAATTTTGTTAGAAATTTTAGTAGCATTGCCTAAAACAGTGCCTCAAGAGAACGCTGCCCCTTTGCATTTTACAAAAATACAAAATAAATTTATTACTAAAACAACTGTGGGCCTTTAGCCCTTGTAAGTAGGTAGGCCCACTTAAGCAACTCGAGCAGGTCCAAATCATATAAGCAGGCCTCTACGATGTTTTCTAATAAATCCGTAGCGCGTGCACTTTTATGATCTCCACAGGTAGTCCAATGACTTCAGCTGCTTAAACGTGCATCTAGTTCTGTATTAATCATAGCTTAAAAAGCGAGCTTTTGCGACACATGTTTCACCAGTGGCATACCCCCTCACGTGTATCTTGCTTTGCCTAGTCTAGTAATGTCTTCTCTTAGGTTAGCAAGTAGTCGAGTATTTCTAGAACATGTTGATCTACGTATGTTAGGAGTTAACCTGTAAGCGTATGGTTAATCTTATCCAAGAGCTCAAAGCTTCAAAGTCAAAGTGATAAAAGATAGTGTCTTCGAACCTTTGCCAAGTAGACCTCGAAGGAAGATTTGATTTTTAAAAATTCATGAAAGGAGTAAGCCTTATTGAAAATGAAAGTTTCAGCGTTCTCGAAGAAGTTGTGGTGCGTCAGAAAACAGCTTGTGCTGTTCCTCACGCCAATTATTCTTCTACCGCTGCTTTTCTGTCTTCCGGAAAAGGTAGGTCATAATTAATAACTCCGCTTATAAACAGTTTTCTTAGCTTATATTAGGTAATCACTAACATTTTGAAAATAATACTTAATTTTCCCTTTTCTAGACATTTAAATTATATACAGTACATGTATGTACGCTTAAATACAAATATGTTATAGCATAAGTATATTATCAATAAGACTAATAAGTAATTCCACACATTATAAGCAAACGTTCCAACAATAATTTAATGAATAGAAATTCATTTCCTTTGGTGTTATCTCCATTGGTGTCAGAAGGAACATAAAGTAAAACAATAAAGCTTTATAACATGTTGTTGACCTTCAAAGTAATGCAGACCATTCACAAACTTATTTTTTTCAGGAGGGAAAATGTCTCTATGTTGTGCTGTTGATGGCTTCATTTTGGTGCACAGAGGCTCTTCCTTTGGCTGTAACAGCAATGCTTCCAGTTTGCCTCTTTACAACAATGGGTATTCTTCCATCCAAAATAGTCTGTCCTCAGTATTTCCTGGACACCAACTTTCTTTTCCTCAGCGGTCTTGTGATGGCTTCAGCTATTGAGGAATGGGGTCTGCACCGCAGAATAGCTCTGAAGGTCCTAATGATTGTTGGAGTAAAGCCCGCCTGGTGAGGAATTTAGAATTTTGGGATATCAATGATACTTTATCAGCTTTTTTTTATCAGTGTAAAATAGATCCCCTCACCTTGCCATTAATTATTATTGACAATGTACCTCATCCCTTCTCTAGGCTTATTTTGGGGATGATGATAACCTCATCGTTCCTTTCTATGTGGCTTAGCAACACGGCCACTACAGCCATGATGCTGCCTATCGCTACGGCAATCCTTGAAAGTCTCTTTGGGGATTTAGACACCCTGAAGAAAAACTGCAAGGGTCTGGTGGAGCCAGAGAGTAAGTTGTTTGCTCTGCTGCTACTTCCATTTGACTGCAATGCAAACTATTGCAATTATAGGACGGTAAAATGAAGACAACACTTTGATTCACCTCTAATAGAGATTTGTCACAAATCACATATTAAAAGTGCATCCGGACAGTCCAACCAGAATCATCTATTTATAAACAGAAAACATTTAAACAGCTAAGAATAGCATTAGATATTTAGTGCGTTGCTTGCAAAAATTAAATAACAGAGGTATTATATTCATTTTACACATAACTTGAATATGTAACCCGGTGTGTGAACTTTGTACAGCTACTATTTCCATTACATCAAAATCAGTGGTCTAGTTATGCACTATTCAAGTAGTAATTGATTGATGTGTTAGACTTTTCCAGAAGTTATACATTAAAATACAATTGTGGACTGAAAACTAACTTAGTGACAAAGGTCATATACCATAATTCAAATACCTTTGTTAAACAAAGCCAAATTAATAGTTTTCTATTTGAACTACCATCAGGTCAAACCAATATAAAGCTGCATGCTCTGCCATCAGAAAAACAAATTCTATCTTTAGACAGGTAAGAAACCATACATACTGATAAATCCTGATGGGAATTTAGCAGAGCATTCGGTCAATGTTTAGATGCATATACACCTATCTGGTTAGTTTGAGTCTTGGGTCTTTCTATCAACATAGCAAAGTACTTTTTGTGCTTAAAGGGTGGAAAATACAGAGAAGTCTGAAGAGAAGACAGCCGAGGAGATCCGAACGGAGTCTGAATATCAGATAAAAGTGTGGAAAGGCTTCTTGATCTGTATTCCCTATGCTGCCAGCATTGGAGGCACTGCAACTCTGACAGGGACGGCGCCAAATCTTATCCTCATTGGCCAGCTTAAAAGGTACGAAATAAATGTCTTGGCCGGTACATTTTGTTCTTACCAGGCCATTGAAAATAGTAACAGGAAACCAAATGTTTAGAACCAAACGTGAAGACACTACAGTTTATACTCAGACTTCCAATGTCTCTAGGCTACAGACACTATTATAAGAAAGTATTCATGTAACTTGTAAAGCGCAGCTTTCAAGATAAATCCTTATGTGTGCTGCATTTTAATCATTGCTGCATCTACGTTTGAGGTCAAAGACATCACTATTTCTTTTCCTAGTTATTTTCCAGATTGTGACCTCATCAATTTTGGTTCTTGGTTTGCATTTGCCTTCCCGTTGATGTGTTTTTTCCTGATCTTGGGATGGATTTGGATTGCTTTCCTCCATGGGGGATTGAACACACGGTATGGAGTATTTGCATTTCAATCATTGGCTCAGTTAAGTGTAAAGGTGTAAATGTTGGATATATTTATGTACCTCCATCCCCAAAATTATGCATTTAGTTGGTAGAATTGTTTGTATTAAAAACATGTTATACTTTATCACAGTACAGTAAATATTTTTAACCTCATGGGTTATCATGCATATATTGATTGTTGTGTAGATTGTGCATCAAGAAGAAGGATGAAAGAGCTCAAGCAGAGGCCAAAGCAATGGCTGTTATTCATGAAGACTACAAAAGCATAGGCCCTATGAAGTACGTTCTTCCACCTTGATTTCCGAAAGCAACATATGATACATTGCTTTTTGATTTGTTTTGCAGTGACTAACATTAATCTTTTTGTGATTTTTGTAGCTTTGCAGAGGTTTCCATATCTTTCTTTTTTATTTTGTACGCCGTCCTCTTGTTCACGAGAGACCCCAAATTTGTAACCGGCTGGTCTGTGTTTTTCACCAAAGGGTAAGATGGGAAAAAATACCCCGCAAAAGATTGTTAGTTAGTGTATGTTATTTCAAAGATTTAAATAGTTATTTCTGATTTAAAATGTACTATTTAAATGTATTAATCAGCTATTTAATTTTACCCCCTTTCTATGATTCTTCCATAGGTATGTCTCCGATGCAGTGATTGGTGTGGTTATTGTGTCCATACTCTTCTTCTTTCCTTCCCAGAAACCTTCACTCAGCTGGTGGTTTGACCCACATGGTGAGTACTAAAGAAGAAGACCTAGTTATAAAACAAGTGCCATGTATAAACTGGCAAAAAAACTCTAACATCCTTGTTTTTCTTAACCATTTAATACTTCAAATATTTCATGACACACTTTTTTTCTGGTGAAACAGTGAAGGAAATAAAATAAAATCAAACATTTAAACTTAAAGTTCAATACATGTGTAGTGTCTTTTTAAAAGTTTGTAAATTTGTCAAAGAATGTGAAATACGTAGCTTAAGGAGTCTGAGTACTATCCCGTTGAGTGGTAACTATGGTCCCTCTGTTCGCATGATTACAATAATCGCTCAAAAATGTGTTACCACAGAGTTGATGTGTGGGTAGGTGCATGTGTGTTTGTACACTGTGTTCAGCTGGTCAAACAAGCCATTCCACTTCAAAGAAAATCATAAAAAAATAAATAGATCCAAGGGTCCCCTATCCCTTTGTCACATCTTTTTGGAGATACTAAACAATATTGTGAGATAGCAAACAACTGGACCAAAACGGTCCTAAGTTTAACTTATTATAAGAGAATATAAGTGTGCCTTCAATGCTATGTATCATATCCAACAGCGTCAAATAAACCATATGTTCCACTTCTGTCATGGAAGAAAGCCCAGGACAGTGTGCCTTGGAATATTGTCCTGTTGCTTGGTGGAGGGTTTGCCATGGCAAAAGGATGTGAGGTAACACTCAATTTACTAGTTGTCATTAGACTTAGAGTGGAAAAGCCTGTTTTAGTGTGTCCCATTCCCAATACAGTTGAATCCATTGAATCCTTATGCTTGCTGCATTTTTATAAATACATTTTGTTCTGTGTTTGTGGTATGTTAGCTTTTGGCTTGTGCTGTTAGTGTGCATGTGCTGCCTTGTCTTGTGCTGTGACTGTGCGTCTTGTGGTGTGTTCTTGTGGTGTTCCATTAGGAGTCAGGACTTGCCTTTTGGATAGGAGGCCACCTTGAGCCTCTGGCTACAGTACCCCCTGCTGTAGCTGTTATTTTGATCACTGCCTTCTTGGCCTGTTTCACAGAGTTTGCAAGCAACACCGCCACCATCATCATATTCTTGCCTGTCATAGCAGAGCTGGTGAGAGGGCAATGTTTTATTTTAAATGTTTTTTCCAACCAAAAACATTATACACTTCTCTTTTATTCTAAATGTATCCATCTGTGTTCTATTTCTGCAAATATTTTTTCCATTAATGATCAAGATAACGCATAGTATATTACTTGAGCATCAGGTTGATGCATATGGATAAGTTTGACTTTTTGGTTTGTCAAAGTGTTGTCAGATCCTAAAAGATTCTCACGATGGCTGTTGTGCATACGTAGGTCCGTTGGACATTAACTGTGGTTATCACTTACCAGTTAGCTTACGCTGTAAGACTGCAGTGCTTTTAAATGTGCTGCATGCATTGTTAAAACTAAAGCTTCTATCACACTCCCTTGAAGGCTAATATTACTTCAGTACATGTGATTAGTTTTATTTCTGTTCCAACTAAAGCATGGGATAGCCTTGGCTTAACAAGGGATTGGTACACAAGCAATGTAGAGTAAAAATGTATAAAAATGAACAGTTTTGCTCAAATTTATCATAGCATATTAGCATATTGGGCCAAAAGAGTAACTTCACCCATTTAAAAGTAGAAAGTTGGACAAATTATACATATCATAGCATACCTGTTTCATCTGTTTCATATTTTGTGAGAAACTATATCTGTAAATAAAAAGCCATAAAAACTGTAAGTATTACTCCATATAAAATTTGATTTATATCCAACAAGGTAGGACATTGAATTTTCTTTACAAGTTTCTCCTCTCTGGCAAGTTTTGTCCAAAATATTTTTAGCAACTTTCAAAATGGCTTTTGATCTCGTAGTCACAAAATCTATTTTATGTTTAATTTTCAGTTCATGTGTTCATCTCAACAGGCCATTCGTGTTAAAGTGAACCCTCTTTACTTCATGATACCAGCAACAATAGGATGCTCCTTTGCCTTTATGCTACCAGTATCCACACCTCCTAACTCTATAGCGTTTGCTTCAGGGCATCTGATGGTGACAGACATGGTAAAACCGCTAACTTAATTTTGTCTTCAGAATTTACAGCAGTTTCATAATGACAGAATAAATTGTAATTTTGTGTTTCATTTGTGTCTCTCTCGCTGCAGGTGAAAACGGGGTTTGTTATGAACATTCTGGGCATTCTGTCTGTTTCTTTGGCCATGAACACTTGGGGAATGGCCATGTTTGGTTTAGGGACTTATCCAGAGTGGGCTCTTCCTGTCAATATATCCAGTACTGTCATTGGTGTGCACATTCCTTCTGCTTCGATTATCAATGGTACTCTTTGATTCACTTGACTGACACTCAAATTAAAGATCCCCACCTTGCCTGCCTTCTCAACTTAGGCTATTCAAAGTGAACAAAAATTAAAAGAAGCAGCTTTATTAACGGATGAGAAAGTAATGATTGACTGACACTTCATACATTTTAACTTTGTGTCAGACAACCAAAATGATTTGCCCTCTTTTGTGACTTTTTGACTAGTAGACTAAGTATTGTTGAGTATTTGCGAGATGCCTTGTTATTTTAAACGACTCCACACATCTCTATTGTTACATAATTGGGACAAATCAAGAGTTTACAATGTGATAAAGTATATCTGCCTCAGTTTCCCTTTTAGGACACTTTAGTGAAGGTGAACCCTAATCTGAAGTATTATTATCTGGTATGTAAGACAATAAGAAAATATGTTTAACTACATTAGTATAAGAGACTCCTAGTAGAGATCAACCACAGCACTTTGTACGCTTGTTTTAAGAAATTTTGAGGTTTTTTGGAAACTGTTATATATGCCACAATAATCATATTGGGCAAGTAATTTGAATTAATAAACACTTACTGATGTATCTTATGATCATTTGGGCATTAATTGTATTCCATCCTATTCCTTAGACGCACTGTGTCTCAAAGTCTCACATTTTGAAAGAAAAAATATGTTCTTGCAGACCATCTGCTTTCAGTTACATGCTTTGAGATACAAATTAGTTTTGGCTGAGGGTGGATCACCTCTAACACCCTAAGAATGTCAGATTCCAAAACATGATGGGGCTACATCTTGTGCAGTTCCCCCCTTCCTGAAATTAAGGAATCAGTGCAACATCCTAACCAAATTACTTTATGTGAAATATTTCACTCTGGACCAGGTGCCAAGCAAATGTTTTTTCCAAGATTATCAGCCCATTGAAAGTGATAACTGTTGAGAATATTTAAACGCTCCAGTTTAAATAGTTAAAATAATTCAGTTCACTTTACAAATTTTGCCATTTAACCTTGAGTGATCCTTTAATGAGAACTCAAATATTTTTGTAGTCTTTTATGAAAGATTGTCTTAATTAACTGTGGCTTATTTAACATGTTCCAAAATGCTTGTGTTGATTATAATAATATTGATGCCAGATCTGTAGAGCGACTGACACCTACTGGCACCAAAGTAAAGGCTATGACTTGATTAGGTCCCTAAAAGACATGTGAATCATTTGAAGTCTGTATACATGAGTGTGTTGTTTTGTTAAGTTTGGTGTCAATACTTAACAGGTTGTGAAAACAACACTTCTTTAATGGGCAATTATGTCTAAGATGTTTTGTTTCAAAAAGCTGAATATGTTTGTTATTTGAAACAATTTTTCAATAAAAGGAATAGATTGTTA
>JAVQJS010120942.1:0-29123 GCA_036024795.1 Galaxias rostratus | reverse complement strand
GTGTGTGTGTGTGTGTGTGTGTGTGTGTGTGTGGGTGTGTGTGTGTGTGTGTGTGTGTGTGTGTGTGTGTGTGTGTGTGAGAAAGTGTGATTATCTCCAACCTATTCAAGACAACTTCTCCTCATAGCTGAAAGTGTCACATCCTTGTTTCAACACCCCTAGCGGTCTACCTCAGTGTGTTGCCAATGCTTTAGGCTCTGAAGACGTGCTGGAGGATGTGAAGGGCTAGCCATATGTAAAGTAAAGCCAAATATGCCGCTGGATCTGATCAAACACGGTATTGTGTCGTCGTCGATCCAACAAATTGGATCAAACTGGTTCCAAAGAGGAAGGAAGCATGAACAGACGATGTTTGTGTGCTGACAACAGTGTTAGAGCGCTGCGAGGCTGGGCTGGCCTTGAGGAGCGCTGGGCCCTGTGATTAGCTGGTTTAGTCTGCTGGAACAAAGTAGCAGAGATAATGACAGGGCAATAAATAGCAAACAGTTGGGAGTCCGCTCGGGTTTGTAACCAATAGGGCTGATACACACACTGTGTGTGTGTGTGTGTGTGTGTGTGTGTGTGTGTGTGTGTGTGTGTGTGTGTGTGTGTGTGTGTACAGTACCATACGCATGTTGAGAGCTTGAGTGAGTCGTGCGACCACGGCGCGTTGCGGCGCCAGCGAGCCAGAGGGGGGGCAACACAAACGAAGCGGGGTTGGGGGCGGTCGAAGCCGTGAGCGGATGCTCAGCACCAGAGCCTGGGGTGAATCATGGCCGCCGCCGCGAAAAATGCCAACGCTCTGAACCAAGTAGGCAGCTGGGTGTGTGGGAGGTCTGTCATCTGGGATGAGCTGCTACATGCTCCCACCTCAGCCTGCCGCTGACACACACACACACACATACACACACACACACACACACTCTGACGCTACCACCAGCTCCTCTCGTGGAGTCAGTCCAATCATGGAAGGCAGCTCAGGGTCGCTTGTGGACACGGGAAAAGGCAGGGGCGTCTGCGGGGTGATTTGGATGTTTGATAGGGAAGAGGATTAGGTCGACTGAGTTACAGCCAGACCAGTGAGAGAGCCGGACAGATGGACAGATGTTAACCCCCCTCGGTCCACTGCGTATTTAGGCCTCTGTTGGCTTTCCTTCGGCGCCCGTTCTCCGTGACCCCGTTGGAGCGGCCGCGTTGCGGCGCTCCAGCTTCTCCCTTCGCAGTGAGCCGTGATGGGCTCAGCTTAGCGGAGTGCCTTTGTTGTTCCTGGTGGAGTCAGGGGCATCCGGCGGTCAGGGCTCATCCAGGGCTCATCCAGGGCTCAGTGACGTGGCTCTGTTACGCTTTCCTCCTCCTCACCGCCCCGTCTCCTCCTTCCTCTGAATCCGTCCAATGTTTTCTTGGATGATTATTCGGCCTCACCACTGGAAATTCCCCCGGAAAACTCTTTGATATGAAGTTAAGTGAAGAGGTCTATGTGGTATAATGAATATCCAACAAAGAACGGGCTCCCCAGGGATTCTCTTTTCCAAGATGGGATCTTTACCTATTTCACCACATCTCATTAAGCAGATAGGGACTGTGTAATTGAAGACTATTTAATCAGGACCCAGTTATGAATAATAGGAGAAACCATTACTCTAAAAGGTACCAAGATACCTATTCATTTTAGTAATCTCTCTTCAGGTTACCCTACTTCTCGACTGAAAGAGTAGGGGAACTTTAAACCCTTTTTAAATATCTGCTAGGAGACAGTTCTTGTATTTGAGAGTCTTGTGCTTTGTTAACACCTTAGATAAAACATTTCTAACTACAACTGCACTAGTTTGTTCTCCTTTACTTTTTGATACTGACTGTATTTGTCCAAAGTTACTTACAGCTAAGGAGAAATAAGGCATGCAATCCCTCTCTTCAATAGCACCCATGTGTTTGGTCGGGGATTTTTGATGTACTGTCTCCAGAGCCCACCACAAAATGTTAGACTGTGAGAGGATTACTGAAACGTGTGTGTGTGTGTGTGTGTGTGTGTGTGTGTGTGTGTGTGTGTGTGTGTGTGTGTGTGTGTGTGTGTGTGTGTGTGTGAGAGAGTGAGAGAGAGAGAGAGAGTTCATAAGGCCACTATCGAGCATGGGCTCCATGTGGTCAATTCAAAAGTAAAAATCACAAACAGGACCCATGTTTAACCAGCGCTGGTTCCCCCCCTTCTACTCCAAGTGTTTGCACGTTGCTCTCATTAGTTTACCCGAGGAGAGCGCCGTCCACAAAGGAAGGGGGAGTGGGGAGGTGCCCTTTCTGGGATAAATGTTTAATAATTGCCATATGTGTCCCCCCACCCCCCCTTCCCGTCCCCTGTCCTCCCTCCAGCTACATCTTCCGGCTGAGCTGCACCAGGCTGGGCCAGTGGGCCATCGGCTATGTGACCAACGACGGCAACATCCTGCAGACCATCCCCCACAACAAGCCCCTGTTCCAGGCCCTGATCGACGGCTGCCGAGAGGGATTGTACGTAGACGCGCCGCGCACACACCCGCTCCCTTCGGATATGTTTCGGTTTTAGTTGGGTAGCTCCCCGCACAGTCCCCCAGCAATGCACTTTACGTGTGTTATTTTGATACAGATGGTGGAAGCGGGACGGTTTAGCTTGATTGAGCCCGCAGGCACATTTTAGTTTAGAAACAAAAAACGGATTACGCTTCTTTTATTTTTTTATTTTTTTTCGTTCGAGCGCTTTGGCAGTTTTTTTTTTTTGAGGCGGTTATTAACCTTATTTCATTTAATCAATTTAAGAAATGATTCGAAGCAGGTGGAAGCCCGAGTAAAGAAAGCTAATCGGATCTCCACCTTGCTGTTGGCGGTGCGTCTATGAACCGTGCGAGATCTCGCTAAATGTGCGCTCTCCCGTGACTCGCCGCCGGTTCCCACCAGGGTGGAACTTTATTTTTCCCGCCTGAAACGCCCTGTTTGTTCCTCAGCCTGACGAGGACAGTGTGAGTGCGCGTTTTCATCCCTTGTGACAGCGGCCAGTCGACGTCTTTTTACCAGGCGCGTCAAAGAATCGCTTCCCCCCGCCTCACGACCTCGCTGTGAGGCGTCGGTCAGAAACCCTCCTTTCAGAGACAGTTTTGTTAGCCACAGGGTTACCAGTGTTTTCTAGTCGAGGACTCTTGGGTTTTATAATGGGAACACCTGCTCTCTAACAGGTTGGGCGGTTGCTTTTCCGCTCAGGGACAGCTAGCTCATTTATGTGCAGGCGGTTTAGGAGCCCTGACCTTTGCCTTTTCCTTTGTTTACAGCTACTTGTTTCCTGACGGACGCAGCTACAATCCCGACCTCACAGGCCTCTGTGAACCCATGCCCCACGATCACATTAAAGTCACACAGGTCGGTGGAGCACCTGTGTGCCTCATAAAATCTCTGTGTGTTTTTTTGTGCATGTGTGCGCACACTGTGATCGGCCCGCGGCTAACCCCACCCCTCTGGACTCCCCCCAGGAACAGTACGAGCTCTACTGTGAGATGGGCTCCACCTTCCAGCTGTGCAAGATCTGCGCGGAGAATGACAAGGACGTGAAGATTGAACCCTGCGGCCACCTCATGTGTACCTCCTGTCTGACCGCCTGGCAGGTAGTGTCACTGCGTGAGCGAGCAAGCGTGTGTGGGTGTGTGCGTGCGTGCGTGCGTGCGTGTGTGTGTGTGTGAGAGAGAGAGAGATCCCTCATGTGCACCTCCTGTCTGACCACCAAGCTGGTAATGTGGGTGTGTGTGTGTGTGTGTGTGTGTGTGTGTGTGTGTGTGTGTGTGCCCCAGCCCCCCCGGGCAACAGCCAGTGGTTACTGAACACCCCTGTGTCGTCCATTAAGCCTCTGAACCTGGGTTGGAGTAGCAAGGCTAAGCTTTAGACTCCCCGGGCAAAGGCAGTTTCTCGGTCACCCTTCTCTCCCACTGTGTCCTTGCCTCTGTCCTAATCAAGTTTCCATATGTCACCCAACAGGGGAAGCAGAAATCTGTGTGTGTGTGTGTGTCTGTGTGTCTGTGTGTGTGTGTCAGAAGGCCTGCCAGCCAGCCAGCCACGTGTGTGTGTGTTTTGTAATTACCTTCTAATGAGTCATTAGCGTCAGTGCCAGAGCCTTTCCTCCTCCTCTTCCTCCTCCTCCCCTCTTCCTCTCATGCGGTAGGACATCTGCGCTGCCATATCCCCGTGCACAGATGGATCCTCAGCTTCTCCGTGACGCCACTCTCGGCTTATTGATCTGTGATAAACACACGCTCACACATATGAGACTTTCATGAATGGGTAGACGGGAGAGGCCACACATGAGCACTTTGCTCCGTTTTGCAAAGAGCACCTTGGTTTCCAGACAACCTCGGTGAGGTTTCACTTTGTTGTTTTATTTTTAAGCAAGGAAGGGCACTTACACTCTTGTTTTGTTTTCTAAGGTTCAAATTATTTGTTACTGTTGAACTGAATTAGATTTTACGTCTGTTCAAAAGAGTCCACCTCGCTTTCTCCCGCATCTGCCAGGTGGCTTCTGTAAAACGGCACATCCTTTGATGACGTCTGTGACGCCGAGTGTGGTCGAGCTGAGGAGCACTATAGCTCGACCGCGGCACACAAAGTGTCGGTTTGTCAGTCTCACTTCCGACCCCACCCTCTCTGACTCTACTGGGCTCTGTTGGTCTAGACTGTAGACCATAAGGCCGCGCTCGTTCTACGGCTGCTTGTCACAGCATGGCCGCTTGCCTTTTTTCTTGTTTTCGTGCCAGTGAGTGATGGGCCGTGAGTGAGGGGGTGAGAGGCTGCCTGAGTCACTGAGGGAACCCTCTAACCCCTGGCGGCTGACGAAATGACACAGATGAGGAGCGTTTGAGTCAACGGTGGTTCCCTTCTCAACCACCCCCCTGTTGTTACTCAGCCCAGTCCGAGCGGCGCTGAGGCACGGCGCTCCTTCACCAAATGGAAAACAGACACCGCGTCTCCTTTCCACCACCACTTCCTGCCATCTCCTGTCACTGCACGGCGGCTGTAAGCAGGTCCTTCTCTCAGAGAAGGCCGCACACGCACAACTCGCGCCTGGGACACTCTTTATTTATTTAGTCGTCACTTTTCGGCTGAAACGGCGGGCCATAACTGTCGCCTATTTTCAGACACGTACTATAAAGTAACGGCTGGTGTGTTCTCAGATCCTGCGGTGGTGTTATTAGTGGAAACTATGAACCCTCATTCTCAGCTTACTTAATAAGTGTGACCGCGCCGTACGTCGCCTGTTCTAAGATGTTATCTTTAGAGACCCAAGTAAAGTTTTTTTCCCCAGCCGGTTTACCTGTGCGGCTGGTCAGAGAAAACCGCGCGTTTCCATGGCGGATGGCTGTATTCCCTCTCTGCGTCTCCGGCTTTCCCTCTTTACACCGTCTCTCCCATTCCTCCACCCCTAATTAGGATTAGGTTTCAAGCAGGCCTTTGATGCCTTCTCTCGAGGTCCCCAACCATATGGCTGCCATGATGGCCGCTTTGTTCTCTGTAAATATCATCCTGCCTTTGATTTTGGCTGGGGGAGATGCGGGGGGTTGGGGGTTGGGGGTGGGGGATTGGGGGTGGAGTGGGGCCTCCTCTTCATCTATTTATTTATTGGCCCCCACTTGACAGGGCTGCCATGTGGAATCTGTACACAGGCCGTTGAGAGTTGTAAGATGACAGAGGAGCTTCCTTTGTTGTGTGTGTGTGTGTGCGTGTGTGTGCGTGTGTGTGTGCGTGTGTGTGTGTGTGTTCTGTTGAATCTGTTGGAGCACTTATTTCTTTCTTTTTTTAAAGGGGGAGACGTTGGGTAGTTCTAAGGCTAAGTGAGAACATGTGTAAAGCAGATGCTAGCTTGTTCTGCTCTTGCGGTAGCTTGGGCTCTTCGGTCAAAGTGATTCCGGATGAACCTGAAAATGCTACAGCGACAGGTCCATGTTAAGCAGAATGTTATGGCTCTAGCTGTAAACATCCCTGGCGCCTGTCCACCGCTTATTTGGGAGTGTTTGTGAGCGTGCGTTCAAAATTGGATATACAGTTTGGTGCTGTTTCAACTGTTGTTTATGTGCAGTAGGTTTTTGTGTTGGTGTGTGTATACACTACTTGTACGTTCACAAAGTGTAGGTGCATACTGGATGTACATCTGGCTGCTAGCGTGCCTGTCTGTTTGTACTTTAGCCTGCGTGTAGGTGTTTGTTTCTAGAGCTCTGACCGTTATACCCCTGTGCCTTGCTCAGGAGTCGGACGGCCAGGGCTGCCCTTTCTGCCGCTGCGAGATCAAAGGCACGGAGCCCATCATCGTGGACCCCTTTGACCCGCGCCACGAGGGGGCCAAGTGCTTCTTCCTGGACCACTTCAGCTGCCCCATGCTGGACCTGGACGAGGACGAGGACCGCGACGACTGTCTGGTGATGAACGGACTGGCCAACATCCGAAAGGTAACGCTGCCCCCGAGCCGCCTCGTCTCCGGTACGCGGCATTCCCACGCTCCTTTCATGGGATCGCGACGGCAGCGGCCCGTTGGCGGCGCCTTCCCGCGCAGCGTTCCTTTCTGAGAATGGAGCCGTGCGATCCGGTTGAGAGAAAAGCGACCTGGAGAGCGGTGGCTCTGTGTGGGGCCACTTCCAGAGCTCCGGCGGCTCCCAGGAGCTCCTTTCTCTCCCCGCCCGCCGGCTGTAAAGGGGATCTATTCTTATCAGAGGAGCAGGAAATGGAGAGGCGGCCCAGCGGCCCCTCTCAACCTCCTCTCAGTCCTATTGAGGAGCACAGAATCACACACACACACACACACACACACACACACACACACACACACACACACAAAACACGCACAGTCATTCAATCATGTTTGCTTTGCCGGCATTCAAAGTCTGGACAGAATATCGAACAAAACACAAAACCTATTCAGAAAGGACCGGAATGAAAAAGCTCTTAGGCCGGGACGCTGTAAATAAAATATGTTTTTATTTTATTTATCTTGACTTTTTTTGTTGTTGGCATAAATCACTTATGACATGCTTTTAGAGGGCATCTTCCTGGTACCAGAGTTATGACTGTGATAGAAGCAAACTAGAGGCTATCAGAATAATAAAGATGTTTCAACGTCACTTTCTTATGGAAGTTTTGGTTCAGTCGACAAAACACCCCTAGGATCAGGAGGGCCTCCGCTTGCCTACTTTGTCTCTGACCCACACCGTGTCTCCCTCGTGCCGACCTTTGCCCTCTGTCTGCGCCCATAGCAGTGCGCCGAGCGTCAGAACTCGCCCATCGTGTCGCCCAACTCCTCCCCGCTGAGCCAGCGGCGGAAGGCCCACGGGGAGCCCGGGACGGGCTTCCAGCACCTCAGCCTTCCCCCCGTGCCGCCACGCCTGGACCTCATCCAGAAGGGCGTTATCCGCTCCCCCTCGGCCAGCCCCAGCGCCTCCCCTCGGGTGAGTCTCCGGACCTTTGACTCTCTGACTTGGCTCTGCTCACTTTTCGGTTCGTTAGGTTGCCTTTTTTTTATGGTTGCAAGGTGCCAATCCATACCGTTGTTGCCTAGGTTACATGTATCTGTGGTTGCTGGTGTCATGCATACCTCACAGTGTTTTTAAAAAGGAAACCAACATGCCCCCCCCCTCCCTTCCCCCCTACAGTCGTCCCCAGGCCTGTCCAGGAAACAAGACAAGCCTCTGCCTGCTCCCCCACCTCCCCAGAGAGACCCCCCTCCCCCGCCTCCCCCGGAGCGGCCCCCACCCATCCCCCCCGAGTCCCGGCACTCGTGGCTCCCCGCCTCCTCTTCATCCTCCTCCTCCTCCTCCTCCTCGTCCTCTTCCTCCTCGGCCACCGGCGTGCCCCCAGAGCCCCAGGCGCCCCACGAGGCCTGGTGCCCCAAGGACAGCCCCCTGGCGGAGCTGACCCGGAGCTGTGTGGAGCGCTCGCCCCAGCTGGCCCACTCGGCCCCCTCGCACCTCAACGGCCGACCCCTCAGCTTTCCCTCTGCAGGAGCCGGGAGGTCCCATCACAGGCTCGAAGGCAGTGGGACCGCGGAGAGCGCCAAGGTAAGACACCGACTTGGTTGGCTTTTGTAGAACATGCATTAGACGGCTATAGCTTTTAATGCAAGGTCAGCATTTCTTCAGTAAATGTCATATTTCTATTTACTTTCTGAATCCGCTCAAAGCTCAAAAGTTTGTTACCGGTACTTAGTCGGGTATTTGTTATTTGTATTTCTTTTCTCGGTCCCTTTATAAAAGGGTTTGCTTCTTTTTGGTCCATTCATAAGATCCTCTCCAGTGTTGCTGCAGTCAATACATTGTTTAAAGGGGATCGGTTGCTCGTGCCAGTACCACTAAATCTTTCAGTATGCGTCAATACCACATGTCCATCCCCAGCACTCACACTTCTATATTAAACACGAGACCAAAATGTTCTGTCAATGTTCTTTTATTTCAGTTCCTTAGCAACGGCAGTCCTGTTCACACTATTCTTGGTGGTAGATTTTGGCAGTACACTGTGTTTGTGTCTTTGCCTTCTGAACAGAGGACGCCTCTTGCATTTGTTTTGAGTGTGGGCGGTTTGTTTTGGATTTGTTGTGCCTTTTTCAACAACCTGAGACGAGATTCCCTCATACCTCGATATACCTCGTGGTAAACACGGAATATAAAAAGTAACCCCTCTACTTGTAGTTAGAAAGGGATGCCGTCTAAAAGACCATGGTGAAACATGTGTTCCCTGAGGAAGAAAACAAAGGTTTGGCACCAACTCGCAGCTTATCTGCTTTGTTGATGTGTTCTCTTGTTGCAAGGGTACGACGCGTTTACACAAACTGTCCTGGGAATATGCATTAGCACACAAGACACACACACACACACACACACACACACCGTCTGCCCACTGGCCTTTTAAAAGACGTAGTTGGGTTCTAAAAGGTGTGGGGTTTGCGAAAAGAAATGACTTCTCTCCTCGCATCCGTTTAGCCACGTATTGTATTTGAATATTCGCAGCCATCCTTGGTTTGGGTGCGGCGCTGTGTAAAGTGCCTTAAAACCCCCTGAATAAAACCAATTTATATTTATCAGTGTGCCTCGTAATTGTCCCTGACAAAATCAAGCAGAAGACTCAAAGAAAGACCGTTCTGCTGCAGCCACTGTAAATGAACTACTTTGCATATGAGTAGTTCCTCCCAATTTGAGACGAGGGCGACTCTTACAAGTGTATAAAGCTAGCAGTCAAGAATGGTGCTTTGAACGTATTGGGGCAAGTGCCTTATGTGTGTATTGCTCATGAAAACCGATGAATGACAAAGTCAATTCAAGACTCCGAATGAGTTTCCCTAGAATGAAGTACTAGATTGTGCATGTTGTTCCCCGCACTGGGAAGTTTGGTAGGTCAGGTCAGTCTGGATTTGGAGAGATGTAGTCCCTATGTGTCTGCACTGTAAATATGGATTATTTTATTTGGGTCCTGGATTATACCTAATCTGATATATGAAAAACATCTGTCGGCCGCTGTCCACCACAGTGGCCTCTCCAAACCGTCCTAAAAGCCAGTACCATAGCACCCCTCCAACGCCATGGAGTTGACAGAGAGCAGATGGCAGGCCGTGTTTAGCACGAGGGAGCAGCAGGGCTCACGGCCCACCGAGGTGGCGTTGGGCAGAGTAATGACGTATCAGAAAGTGTTATAAACGCATCCCGCCAAACACGCTGACTTTGTGGTATTACTTGTGATACGAGAACGTCCTGCCTTTTCCGTCTCATATCCTGCTGGGAGTCGCAGGGAGTGACGCTGCCCCAGCCCTCTCCTGGCCTACTGTGTGTCAGTGTACCGCACGGTTCAGGTCCAGGAAGGTCTATTGTTAGATTTTCCTCCTACACGCCACGCTCTCGCTCTCCCTCCCCCTCTTTTTCCGCCTCGCTGCAAAAACACAGAGTTCCTGCCCTGCCCTCGGTGCCCACCTCTCAGAGGCCGAGCCCGCGCCAGCCTTCGTCCACCTTGTTGTGCCGTGATGCCGGCGAGTGCCCGCCCCCCCCCCCCGGCTCCTTCCTGTCGGCCCCGCCCTCACGTGCCAGGTGCCGTTAGCGACTGCGTGTCCGAGTCACCAAAGGTCACATCTGCTGCCTGTCACTGTGAACTCCCTCGTCACCTTTCATCAGGGCCGAGGTGTTGATGTCTGGCACCTTTTCCATTGTTTCTCAGCCTCCCTCGCTTACTGTGGACTTTCGGCCCATCTAAACCCATGAATGGACAAAACGGGACTTGGCACTTGCGAGCTAATGAACCGGGGAACATTTGTGTGCTGAATTACAAATTGTTCCCCTGAATTGACCTTGGCTCCAGTGAGTGCTCACACACACAAACACACATATATGCACACCAGATGGCGTGCTGAAATGTCTGTGGAACAGGGTTAGGTGGGAACTATCTGAATAAGCTGGTTCAGTGAATAGGGCACAAAGGAAGACCTTCCCAACCCGTAACCTTACTTTTTGTTGAGTTCTGTGGATAATGGATGTATTGTGTTCATTCAGTATAAGTGTATTGTATTTTTCTGTGTGTTTGTGTGTGTGCGCAGCCTTTCTCCAACGGTCTCCAGGTCAGTGATGACTATCACGTCCCACCCCCGCGGCACTCTCCACCCCCTCCTGCTCCTGCCGGCAGCCACAAGTAAGTGACACACACACACACACACACACACACTTCACAGCACCCAGTGCACGTGGACACTGACACACACACACACACACACACACACACACACACACACACACACACACACAGGAGTTCTTTTTAAACATGAACCTTCCTCCTCCCTATCTCTCCTAAATCATATGACGGCGCCGTATAGATTGCTTCAGGTCCACCCATCCTTGGGAGTGCCTTGGAGTAGTGGCTGCTGACCGCGGGCGGCCCTTTTAGCCGCAGCAGATTTGATTAGCTGCTCCTCTGTAGTGCAGTGGAGCAGTTCTAATGGGGAAGTGGAGCTGTCAGGTCTATGATGTCGTTTCCTGGGCCCGGTGGAGAACACACTGTCTATGCAGATCATACCAGAGGCTTTTACACGCCCACCCACCCACAACCTCCACCCACCAACACACGCACTAATACCAAAGAGCTATGTCTCTAGTGGTTCGTCGTTTGTCATTGACAAATATATTATGAAATAGAAGACCGAGTTGGCTTTTGGAGTGGTTCTGCCCCCTGGTGGATATGTAGGTAGTTGCCTGTCTTCAGTAGAAGTCTTTGGTACGGCGTTGTTATCAGTGCGGTTGGAAGAGATGCCTGATGCTGTTTTGACCGGTAACATGGCTGGGGTTCAATGGGTGAGTGCGTGTTGTTCCACCCTCAGACACCTGAACCCGTTCACCGGTCACGCCGTGGAGATCCCCTCCTCCAACCTGTGCCTCACTCAGCCGCCCGTCAGCATCTCCGTACGCATCCCCAACAGGTGAGGACTGTTCCAGGCGGGTCGTTCCGGTGCAGAGGGCCTTGTCTTGATGGATAGATCAATCACTGTGTATGGGGGGAAAAGCTAAGCTGTTTTTCTCTCTGCAGGAACCTGGAGAACAGCTCTCCTGAGCCCCCGTTAGAGGATCGAAAGGCCAAGCCACCAGAGCATGGTGAGACACCAACTACCGTGTGAATGCAAAGTAGGCCAGTTATATGGGAAGGGTAGACTTTAGGTGTTTAGCATCTGCTTGATGTGGTCATTCGGATGGACATAAAGCTGGCCTCTACTTACCCAGAGCTAGACTAGTGTATTGATCAAATAGATTTGTTTTGCAATGAGTCACCAGTATAAGCAGCACTCAGTGGTTGAGAGCAATCAGGCTTTACAATGTTCTAAGGGGAAGGGCGTCTAGGTAGCGTCCTGGCATGACAACAGGTCAACCGTAATTTCACGTTTTTGTTTTAAATACGCTTGCATTACACTGAATTTTACACCAATTGTAAAGTCTACTCTGTAGATCAGTTAGAAAACAGGTTATTATAGAATTAGCTCCAAGTTGTTGGGTGGGTAGTTGGGTTACACTGATGATTTCTCTATCGTCCACGTTTCTATCTGCCATGTATGAGTGCGAGAGCGAAAGTCCTAATGGTGTCGGAGGCAAATGAACGGGTTTGTTTGCGTCAAAACGTCGGTAGATTTGACCCCCTGTCTTCATGTCTCAGCCTGCTGCTGTTGCGACGTGGCTGACCCCTCCCCCCATCCCAACCCCAACCCCAACCCCAGTCCCTCCGTTCACTGTAACCTGTCCTTGTGTTTCTCAGGTGGGCTTTTTGAAAAGGGCTCCTTAGTGTCCGCGGCCGCTCGCAGTGCCCTCTGCCCCTTCCTCAACAGGACCCCCTCTGACTATGACATTCTGCTGCCACCTCAAGGTACACAACCTCCCCAGGGGTTCAGCAGAGGCCTTGGGTCTTAGCCAGGCACCTCTGTTTTTGTCTGAGCCAGGGGATTCAATAAATTGCTGTTTGATTATTTTCCGACATAAGATTTATTTCCCAAATGGTCATTCCTCGAGGGAAGGGGTTGAGTAAGTGAATGCATTTATGGCTGTCTTCTCACCCATTCACGTTGCTCCGTATTACCCTGTCTCTCTTTAGAAATGGATTGATAGCGTGAATTTTTTTTCTTACTTTACTCCAAGGGTTATAGCAAGTAAGTAGGACTTTAAAGCCCTGTAGTGTCAGAGAGACTTTGTGTCTGTGGGATGAGTGTGAAGCACATTGTAGCTGAAGCTCTTCGACGCTGTGCCTTCTTCTAGCCGTAGAGGATCCGTTCAACAGTCGCCCCCCGTCACAACCCCCCCCTCCTCCACCGCCGGTCCGTCACAGCTTCACCGACCTCTCCTCCTCTCCCGCCATCTCGCGAGCCCCCCGGCCTTCTTCCGGACACGATCACTTCCTGTTGAACCCCGGTGAGTCCGCAGCAGGGAGGGGGAGTGGCCCAGACAGTGTCCTGTTGTCAGGCTAAATGTATGAAGGAGAGAGGACAGGGCTGTGGAGGATCCCACTGTTGTTGAATGAAAGGTCTGCATCCGAGTTGCTCTGTGTGCGAGTTGTTCTGACGTCCTGTCGCCTCCTCTCTTAGACACGGTGTTTGACATGCTGCACTGTGCAGCGCCCCTGCCCCCGATAAGGAGACAGGCAGGGGACGGCGCTAAGGCGTTGTCCCGCGTCTCGCTGGAGTACGACCAGTTACCTCCCACTCTAGGTAGAGCACCATCTCCTCCTGACATACAGTGCCGCACGGGTTCATTGAACTCATGTATCGCTTAATTTATATAAATAATTTGTTACTTTTACCTCCTGACATTTTTAGTAAATTATAAATTGATGGTCACGTGGAGATGTGTTTATTCTTTGTCAGTGAACAGACATTTGGCTGGTCTACTGTGCACTGACCCCACATTTTGACTTCCTATCCCAGACGTGCAGGCCCCTGCCAGGCCACCCAAGCCGTTCCCTCGGAACCCTCCCCCTGACATCCACCAGAGGAAGCACCACAGCCCGGAGTCCGCCACTGAAAGCGTGGACGCCAAAATTGCCAAGCTGATGGGCGAGGGCTATTCCTTCGAGGACGTGAAGCGAGCGCTCATGATCGCCCAGAACAAAGTGGAGGTGGCTCGAAACATCCTGCGAGAGTTTGCCTTAGTGGCTCCCAGACTCAACTTGTAACCGAGACGGGAGACAGAGGGAGCCGAAACACGGATGCTGTGCTTCTGAACGTAGACTGCAAAGGGTCTCTTGTACCCGCTTCTCTTTTGACTCGTAGAAAGAGAAATGAGCGTTTTGACGGTTTGCCAGAGACCAACAATGCACAACAATGCGATCAGCGTCAATCTTAATGGCACATGAGAAAGAGACAAAGTACCGACGATGTTGAGCCTGTGAAAGAGTGACGGGCTTGTTGTTAACAGTGAGCATGCCAGTGCTGGCCTCTGGTGTCCCAAGGCTCCTGTTGCCAGCATGACCCTGTCCCTCACTCTGCCCTCTGCTATTGCTGCTGCTGCCACAGGCCTTCTCCGTTTATTTTCCATTCCCCAATCGCTTTTTACGGAGACCAAACATTGATTGGCCCTCTATAAGGGCTCTGTAACCGACCGTATTAAGTGAATGTTTTGGTGTCATGCTTTTTTCCTCTTTTTTTTTGCCAGTGGATGGCGCCAAACACTGCCGTTTTTTTTATAATTTTTGAATTTCTCCTTTGCTTATTCTTCTTCGTTGTTTATACCTTTAATATTTTTTCAGGGTTTGTCATCTTATTCCTTAATTTTTTTTTTATTGTTTTTTTTTTACTTTAATAATCTCAAATTGCTGCCGTCTCCCCTGCCAACGCTGTTTCTTATTGAATCTGGTTGGGCAAAAGATTCTGTGCTGCGCGGTCTGGACTACCGCGTGTGGACATAGTCAGAGTCCGGAGCAGGCCACTGGCGGGATGGGCAGCAGCAGCAGCTCTGTATGTGGGTGTGTTCGAGTGGTGCCTTATCGATCCGCTCCACCATCGCAGACATGGGGAGCGCCGTTAGGAGTGTCCCACTAGCACTTCTTTTTTCCTCTTACAGACGGAGAGAGAGAGAGAGAGATGTTTTTTTGGACAGTCTCAATCAGGTGCGGCCATCTTGTTTGTGTTCATTTACTTTGTTTATCCGAGAAAGACGACAAACCTATTGAATGTATTATTTCTGGAAGAGGGAGCTGCATTCCTGAGACCATTTCGCTTAAAGCCCAGTTTTGCTTTTTGTGTGCCAAAAAGGATAGGGGAACAGACAATGCCGCATTGCCTGTGCGTGTTTGTGTGTGTGTGTGTGTGTGTGTGTGTGCGCGTGCGTGAGTGCGTGTTTGTGTGTCTGAGTGCTCACGTGCACGCACGTGCGTGTCGAGGTCAAGCATTTTTTTTTACTATATGACTGCAACTTCTCTGCTGCATAAATATCAATACATAATCTTCTCGTCGTTCCAGTTGCCATACAAAGGCTGTTGTTGTGTTTGAACCACACAATGTCACACATGCCTAAGTTGATAGAGTATCGGTATCAAGATGTATGCAAAAATAATTGTAAATTACCCTTTAGTGAATCCCCTGTTATATCTGGAGGAAACACAACATATTTGGAGTGTAAACCTAGCCTAAAAAGAAAACAGAAGTATGATAATAGTTTGGTTAGATTGCAGATGTCTTATCATTTACAATGAATGGCCCTCCAAGTCATGTGTGTCACATCAGGAGTTTGTACCGATTGGCTGAGACGGTTCTGATAAGATATACACCACTTGCTGGAAGGTAATGGGCAAAGCGCCACTGTGTTTGTTTGACAGCCCATTGAAAGTCTCATGAAAAGAAGGTCCAAACACAAGACAAGGCCTTTTACCTTGGATTCCAGTAGAGACATTGTTTGCTGTTGTCTTTTTTTAGAATTGTTTAACTTGAAGCTTAAATTTGCACTGGTCTGTTTTCCTTTCGATCTCGAACTTGAACGACAAGCAGACAACGGTAATTCCATTGAATCCTTTTACAGGGAATAGGGGCCTTAGCTGCAAAAGGTGGTTTTCTTCTTTTCCAATTGTTAATTTTGTTCAGTGATAACTGTTTTAAAATATGTAAAAAATAGTCATGTGCAATTAATTTATATGTCATTAATACCTTTCTTGATATTATTTTCATGGTTCAGTAATGATTCAAGCCCTTTTTTAAAGATGTTTTATAAAGCCAGTATTAACATGTTTTGGTTGTTACTTTTTTAACCCACACATTCATAGATGAGTGCATTGCCATCCTATTTATTTAGTAAATGTCCAAAACTGTTTATTTCTAGATCCTTCCTAACATTAAGTGATTAAGTCATTCATCTGAAAACCTAATGGTTGTTATCATCACAAATTACACTAAGTTCTCTTTTTACAGACTTGTTCACTTTTATAGAGGAGTACTTTTCATGTCCACTATACATCAAGGTAAAGAGGGGAAAAAAACGAAAAGCTTTTCTTCAAAATGTACACTTTATTGTCAACAAAAGTACAAAAACAAAAGTCTGTATTTACAATACTTGTATGGCCTTCTCTTGTTACCCTCTTTGGTTTCACTGCTGACCTGATGATTCAAAACATAATGCATGAAAACACATTTTACCAATCCTGCCTCAAAAAAAACTAAAAATCTTCAGACGATGAAAAAGGAAAATGTGCAGACATTTCACATGAATGCTTCACCATCAGTATGCCTCCCACCATACAGTACCTTATTCATTACAATAATACAATGCCTTAGGCTTAAACTTCAACAAAAAATAAAATGACAACGTCTACTTATTAACCATGCCTTAATGCTGCTGGCTCATCTCACACAGTATAAATAAAGAGAACCCAAGTGGGACATTCACACTGAGGGTATTTACAGACAGCCTCTTCTGTTAGAAGGGCAGGCGTGCTACTCAAATGACCTCAAACTAAAGGATGGCACACAGGTGAGAGTGACATGACCACAACATGCAGGCTATGCAGAACATAGGTAAAGATCCCATAAAGGTAGCTTCATTTAGATGCAAAACAACAGTGCTATAACTCAAGGCCATTGGGGGAACAACGTCAGCGTATTCAAATGCTATTTGAAGTCGCTCCATTTGTGTTCCTGACATAATTCCATTGCATGACATTTATTTTGAACTTAAAAAAGTAAACAAAAAAAGACGGCGAAAAGGGAGATGGTGGCTTGGGTACGTGGAAAATTGGTAAGCATCCAAGTTGTTGGTAATTCCTATATTTTTGTTTCCATGACCAAATAGTAACAATTAGATGCTAATATACATTTAGTACTCAACAGAAGTGGGTGTGCATCAGTGTCGTACTTTGTTTTATAAAGTAAAACCTATACAAACAAAAATATAACCCTCAAAGGAAAAAGTTTACTTGAAATGACTCTGCACATTAAAAAAACATCTATATTGATAAAGTCATTTTACATTAGGTTGAATACCTAAGCTGCAATTGGGAGTGGTTTTTGTCACTTTACAGTAAAAGATGATGTTGGAGAGGGAACATTTTGAAAAGGAACTGCTCAAAAATATCTTGTGTAAAAATAACCAACTTCTAATGTAAATTAAGAGGGTGGTAGAGTGAACAGCAGTGAAGTGTCTTTTCTCAAAGGCCAGAGAGACTTCCAATATTCCAGTGTTGGGAAGTTGTCCCCAATATATTTAGGTGCTTCCAGGCATGACACGCAATGTCAACGTGCTCACCGATAGCATACGCATACAATGTTATATCACACAGGCTTTAAAAAGTGTACAGTGAATTTACATTCTTTTTAACTAAATGAAAGATTCTAACAAAAAAAAACAGAGCTGAAACCCACCACACAGCATCACTGAGCGCAAAAAACAAACAAGTAGCATTCACCAGGAACACAAGATGGGACGCAAAATAAAAAAACGAAATAAAAAAGGCAGCCTCAGTGTGGACTACTAACGGATACAGGCGCAGGACGATGGTGGGTGGGACCTGTTGCAACGTTAGCCTTGCATTTGGTGCTGCTCATGTGAAGCCTGGTGAAGGGTGTCAGTGGCCAATCGGATCTCTTCATTTTGGTGCCAGACTGTCAAGGCCTCTCTCAACGGCTATTTCCCTGAGGGCCAACAGAAATACACACAACAACGTCATCCCTTGATCTGCGTAGGAACACTGATTTAAATGGCCGGTTAGGCAAATCTGGTTTAACTTGTATAAAATACACCTAGTGTGATTAAAAACCCTGGCGTAAAAAACACAGATAGAAACCAAGCACACACAAAGAAAAAAAGACTGCACCTTAGTGTATGTGAGTCAGTGATGTTGCCATACCTTCTTTGTCCCCCAAGTACAGCCCTGCAGCCTTGTCTAAACCTCTGCTTTGTGATTATTCTCCTCAAGCTTCTTGCTTTCTTCAGACGTGCCCGTTTCCTTCTCTCCGGTTTTCCAGCTCCCTTGCCTGGAGAAAAGAATTCCATAGGGTTCACGCGCAAAATAACCTTTTCCGTCCATAGAAATGACGAAGGCTGGTATGTGTGTGGGTGTGCATACCTTGACTTCTTCATGTAGATCCAGTAGACCAAACCGACAACAGCAGCAGCAATGATTAGTCCCACCACAATCCCCACTATGAGTACAGCCTTGTCCTCATTCCCGGAGAGGGGCGCTGCAACACACAAAACACACCACAACTCAAGAGGCACACTGGAGACACCAAATCCAATGGACATAAAACGCTGACAAAGAGAGGCTTCTGGCCATTTACTCCGTCCGGTATGTTGTATCATTCCGACTCTTAAGACACATCTGCTTTGGCAGTCAGTTTGCACACCTTTGGAAATAAATGGTGGTGCTGCGCTTGGAGTGGATGGCTAAACTAACGAGGACGGGAAAGATTCATGAATAATCAATGGGTGTACTTGTTAAGAAAATGCCATAGGAAGATGGTGGATGAAGAAGAAAGTGTGAGATGTCACTTCAGGCTTTTTGGCACCCCCAATTCATAACATGTCATTACAGACATCCATATTCCCCCCAGATACCATAAAACTTGCACTAATAGGTAAAAAAACGGCATACAATCCTCTCTCAGTGCCTCGCCTATTAGTGCCTTAAAACATGACTGCAGTCTAGAAAAACAAACACAATTAAAACAAAATCTTACCTTCATTCCGGGGTTCATCCTTATATACTGAAATCAGACATGAAATAAAATTAACTTCAAATCCAACTAAAAATGATGGTGAACTGTATTAACTTAGAAAGAAAAGAGCGTTCTGTTAAACACTCCCAGAGCCTACTCAGTCCAACAGCAGCCATGAAGTCAATAGAAGCCTACTAAAGCAAGTTCAACCTCGATAGTTGGTAATGCATCACCTCTAAAATCATAAAGTCTTCATCAACTCAAATCACACATCATGCCAGGCCAAGAATCATTAGACAGGGGTCAGTATTTCTATGGCTTACTTTAAAATTGATTTTGTAGGCCTATTGCAGCACGAAAATGGTCACTTAGTTAAATGTCCACCATAGCTCATGCAAGTGCTTCTTTAGGATATAAAGGACGAGGGGAGTCCAGAAACCAGCCAAACAGCAAACCCAGCCAAACCAGAGAGCACAGGAGAGAAGAAAAGTAGGAGACAGACAAAGGACAGGGAATGAGGAAGGGAATGAACGCAAATGGCTTATGGTTGTAGAATGTTTTGATGAAATGATTAGTATTTGACAGCCTTAATTTCACCCAGGATAAGCAACACGATACTTGTCTGTAACTTGGCTGGGTGCACAATTTGCCTGCCACCAAATTAATTAGCTATGTTTTGGCACCAACAGCATTCTTATCAAACATGCAAATCCCACAGAATAACCCAACCACCTTCGAATCACAAAGTGGAGCACCGACAGATAAAAAGTCGGTTAGCTGTTGGCTAGCCGTTAGCAAGCTAGCAGTGATGACTGCAAAGTGCTTCACTCACAAGAAGACACATTGATGGCTTTGACATCCTCTCCCAGTTTGTTGGTGACCACGCAGGTTACGGTCAGGTTAGCTCGCGGGACCACTGTGATTTTATGGGTGACCTTGCCGTTGGCGTAATTGGTCTCCTCCTGTGTAGGCAAGACAGTCGCAATCGTGAAACTAAGTAAGCTGTTCTGCAGCTGTATCGATATATTTAGAAGTTTCGATTTTGTCTTTGGCATTAGAGTACGCATTGACAGATACATAGCATTCAATAAAACATCGCAGATACTTTGAAACTGGTAACTGTTATCACTTAAATAAATATTTTTACATTGTTAGATTTAAATCGATTGTCATGATTAGCAGTGAGACAATGTCCCCCAGTAGATGACGCTGTTACTCCATGTTTGAGCTAATTTAATATACCCATCTCAACTTTATCTGTGTTGCAAGAGGTAAGCTCGTTCGAAATGGAACCGTATCACAAATATTTCTGTAGTTTCTACCACTGGGGAAAGGGAGGTATGCATTCTGCTGTCTTGTTGGGGGGAACTGACAGAAAATATTTTCTCATACACCCCTACCTCCTGCACTTCTCACTATTCCAGGAAGCTCAACCTTGAGACAAAAGACACCCGAGTGTCAGGAAGACATATTTAACTCTGGCACGTCACTCAGAGATGACAAGGCCATGAATAATGATAGCTGACTGACTTCTAGGCGCCCTTCAACAGTAGGCACTTTCCCCGAATAGACTAATTCAAGTTATCAATGAATGCATGTGTAAGGCTTATGTTGAGGGCTGGGATAGCAAGAATAAAGGAGAAGCCTAGAATAATAGCTTGTTTAGAAAATCCCCCAAAAGAAGCTGTGAGCACTGCGAGTTGCTGTAACTGTAAATTCTTGTTGTGCCTCTTCAGCATTGAATACATACAGTCCATGCTCATAAAAGTTGGCTGGCATTTTTTTTGCCTGCTGTAAATGAACTGACATTTAACTCATACCATTTAAACACAGGCACTTAGGAAACATCTGTTAGTGATTCATTTCCACAGTCGATGCTAGACGGAACACGCTTGACACAAACAAATCCCCCCACCATTTCACACCCAAACACAACCCCGCCGCCAACCCACGCAGAAGGCTCTTACGTGTGTGCCGTTGACGCTCCACTGCACGTTGGGCTGCGGTGCACCCTCTGCCTCGCAGGTCAGGACCTTGTGTTTGCCGTCGTCGCTGCGCTGCTTCGTCAGGCTCTTGATGACTGGTGTGCCTGGTGGGACACGTCCGCACACCCAGGTTAGCTATTTAACGAATTACACGGCATCCGATGCACGTCCTGGTGCACACACCATTATTGTAGATGACACTAAAGAATACGCAACAAACATGCAGCATGTGTTTGTCTCTGTTCAGAGAAAACCATGTGATTATCTGGGGACATTGCTGTTTGAGAACTGCGTCGGTATTGTGTTGGAATATATATTTATATTTGTGTTCACAGCAGCTACTGTACTTGTTGACACTGGGTGTGTTTCTTGGCTACACACAATTGGAGCGAAGGTAACAGGAATTATGTGCCAGGGGAATCTCTCTGTCTCTGTCTCTTTCTGTGTCAATTTTTTTAAAACACTCACACACTTACCTTCTACAGCCAAAAGAAATGACTGGCTGTGTTTGATACCAGCAACAGACACTTCACACATATAGAAGCCTGCATCTGCGTATGTCAGCTGGCCAAAAGTTGGTGCCTTGGCAAGCTTGCTGTTGTCCTGGAAGAATAAAACCTACCATCAGTTCTAATTTGCACCATGCAGAAGCAAAGGGCGGTTGTTAACTGTTTACGGTATAAATGTCTAAAACATTTGTTTATGACAATTTTTTCAAGTAATATTTTATTGAATTGGAACTAAACATTGGAAAGAAATGTCTAATAAAGTTGAATTGAACTGGTGATAACTTATTCTCCTCAGAGTGCATCAACTGGTGTACGCTGCGGTTAGATGGTAATGTTGGCGCTTGGTTGTCACAGGTGCTGGGCGTCTAAGGAAAGTGACTTATAGCTACATGGAGGGTATACTGTGAGGATTGCCAACTCCCCTGCCTGCCTCACCTTGGTCCATGTCACTTTAGCGTCGCCTGAGGCATTCTTCTCCATCTTCACCTCCAGTGTGTCCCCTACCGTTCTCAGGACCTTCCCGGAGGGACTCAGGCTCAGGTCCAGGTCTGATCAACACAAAGAATGGAGGGGAAAGGGGAATAGCAGAGAGTGATAGATAGGGGGGGGGGGGACGAAAGAGAGAAAAAAAGAATTGTTTAGGGTGGTATCATTTAGCTGCAGGCAGTTTCTGTAGTTGTTCGTTTCATTGGAGCTTATCGGTGGGAACAAAGCTACCCGTTTAGAGTCCCCGATGACACCCATTCAGGGCTCCTGCACGCCGTTTAAACCACGCAGCCAGCCAGCTAACGATGACTTTGTGATTCTGAAGAGAAGTGTGTCCTCCAGACAGACAGACACACACACACACACACACACCTACACACACCTACACACACACACACAACTCTTCCATCCAAAGCCATTGTCTCGAAAATCCTCGGTCACGGGCACAATTTAGATGTAAGGGCGTGGAGGAAAAAGCTTAAGATGCATGAAATGCATTAGGATGGCGAGACGGCTACAGAAGGCGACGTGTGAGTTATTCCTAGAACTATCTTTTTTCAGAACCTTTTTGAACTGCGAGGCCGGAGACACACACACCTCTGAAGAAGGGAGGAAGAGCAGTGTAATTAATTGAGTGTGGGACCGGGTTGAAGAAGCAGCGCTTATCAGCGTTTGCCTGAGCTGTGCCCCGTGCAAACGCTTCATCCTGGTCAACGGATGTCAGAATTTCTAATTAGTTCTTCCGCCTGCCCAGCGCCCCAGTCTTCCCTGCCCCCACCGGCTAAGCCTCCGGAAGATTAAATTTGATTACCTACACATTGCTCCTGTGACTTCATTTACACTGGATAAAAAGAGGCTTGTTAGGGAAACGCAGAGGGAAGGCAAATTTAGTTTTGAGGAGTTTCAACTCATGCCGTCTTGGCGGAGGCTAACCCAGATAAGGCTTTCCTCTACTTTGGCTGGCCCGTTGAAGCATGCTCGTTATTGAAGTGGGCTTCTGGCGGGACATGTGTCGTGTATACTTACAGCTCACAAAAAGGTTCTCAGATGCTTCCATTTTCTCATCATCGACCAGCGAGCACTTGTACTCGCCGGCGCTGTGACGCGTGACGCCGGCCAGGGTGAATGTGTCAGCCTCTGTTACTGTCACTTTCTGGCCCTGTGGAGGAGAGGAGGGGTAAACAAGGTATCTGTTAGCGACTCGCCACGAAAGACGGCCATGACAGCGTGGGCGTCCTGTTAGAGTCAGAGTAAAGGGGATGTAGGAATGGAAGAAAAGAGAGGTGGATAGGGAGTTGCAAGAGAACTTGAGAAAAAAAACGGTGGTGATGGAGAGGATGGAGGGGGAACACGTGGCCCTGGAGAAACAAAGGATAAGAGGAAGAAACAAAACAGTGCACTGTTGGGAGGTGACAAAATGCCAGGTTCAGTTACTGAGCAACAGGGCTCTACCCTAAGGACCATGAAACCATGGTGGTGTGGGGCCTACCTTATTGTAGAAGTTGTATCCGCGTGGAGGCGGGTTACCATCAGCCAGACACCTCAAGGTAACGTTGTCCCCCTCTTTGACAGGCCCCTTGGCTTGCACCAGAAGACTTAGGGTCTCGGTGGGGTCTGAGAGGGAGAAAGAGACATAGAGAGATGGAAAAGATAGTGAGAGAGCAGGAGAAAGAGAAAGGAGTGTTACTCGGGAGGTCCTCTGCTGCCGGGAGCATGAGAGGGGGGGTAGTCAGACAATCTCCCCCTATCGCAGAGCCCCTGTGGGGCCCTGGCGCCTTCATTTCTTGAGTCATTTGCAACCGCAGTGTCGCTGCTCCCTAGCCGAGACGCCGCCGGAGTGAGTCATATTGCATCTGCACCCCGAGGCATAGCCACTCAAATCTGCTTCCTGCTAGCCAGACACCAAGAGAGGAGGGCACAGCAGACACCTAAAGCCTGACTCTATTATCAGCTGTGTCCAGCAAGCTTCAAACCTTCAAAAGGGCATTCAGAACCGCAGCAACTAACTTATAGGAGATGTAGGGATTTAAACGTCTAGCAACAGTAAGCACATCAAAGGTCTGCGCTATCATCAAACTACAATTTAATTTAATTTGAGGCAGCAATCATTTCGAAGAGAATGTGATAGCAATCTAAAAGCAAGTGGTGGATGGCAAGACTTAAAAGAGTTTATTTTTTAATCTGGCCAGTTCTTGCCATATTGTAGTGCGTAGAGTGTCCTGCAGGAGGTGCTAGAGTCCACTCACAGTGAATGTTGAAGGTCTCTGGGACGGACTCCTGGTGATGGCCCAGCTGATGACTGGACACACAGGTGAACTTGGCTCCCATGTCAGCCTTTGTAGCAATGTACTGCAGACTGGAGGTGGAAGTGGACAAGCCTGTGGCCTGGTCTACCTTCACACTGGAGCTGATGATGATGGCTGCCATGTCAAACAAACACATTACAGCCATTCAACAAACACGTTTATCCAAAGGGACTTTCACAAAGGGCATTCAGGTGGAGTAGTTAAAAATTGACGTAGTCAAAAAGGTGCCTTTTTATCTAAATAGTTTTTGCTAATATTTGCTAATATTCAGCAATAACAATGTGGAATTTAAATTTGGAATTGGAGTAATCAGAGCAAAAGTGTGGTACAGAAATATTGGTGGTATGTATAAACACAGCCAGAACACAAAAATAGAACTAATATACACTGGAGGGGAAAATGAATGACTCAGCTGTGTTACTTCCACCTGAATGTTGAAGTGGATCACTGAGAACCCATAAAAAGCTGTGCATCACTTCCACTATGTCGTAATCAATCGAATGTGGTTCCCAGTGACTAGTGCATTAGTTTATTCTAGTTTCTTGGTAACAGCAAACAAGGTGTGATGACATACTCTTCCCATCAGCCACCATTGGCTGGCCGTTCTTGGACCATGACACGTTAGCTGCAGGGTTGGCATCTTCCACCACACATGTGGCCACCTAGAAAACATGGCAATGACGTAGAACATTTCAATTGCATGATGTAGCAAGAACGCTGAAAGAACTATTTTAATGAGTCAAATGACAGGCTCTGATTATTGACTCTGATTACAATTATCTACTCCAAAATCATGGCACTTTTAAGGAATATAATCTTTCCATTGACATGCTTATCAAAAACAAAATGGCAGAAAGACAGACTGAGTATGAACAAAGTGCCCTGTCAGACTTATATAAGAATGTGGCAAATCTACAACTGTGCGTGCGTGCGTGTCCTCTGTGCTTGCGTCTATCAGATAGATGGATATGACCTGCTGTTTCTATTAACTGAGAAGAATAGCTGAAGTTTTCAGTGTGATAGTCGCACAGGGCAGACAAAGCTTTCTGTTAGTGCTGCCACCCCCCACCGTAACCACGGCCAACTTTTGCCTGATCGTGAAAAATGGAGAAGCGGAAAAGTCCATTACAGGAAATAGGGGTGTCTCATCAATAAAGATGTGACAGGATTAGGTGAGATGTGGGAGAGGCAAGCGCCACACCAATTATTCTATCTCCAAGCTGTCTGTATGTGTGTGTTTGTATGTTTGTGGGGAAGGCGTGCGGTGTGTTAGATGCAGCACTGGGGGACAGGGAGCTCAAGGGGATGGGGCTGGCTAGCTAGCAGTCGCTGAGGTTGAGTAGGCAGAATGGTGCATTGGCATGGGCACACATGGTGGCATGAAGAAATGAGACACTCTTTGTGGCGAGAAAGGCTGGGGATGTGATCAAGGAAAAGGCCCAGATATTGTCTGTCTGCATAAAACAGATTACAAAAATGTACCCCCGAAAGATAAAGATATCCCTTTATCTACCCCCCAATGCATTCAGCCTCAGACAGTTTGTTTGAGTAAAAGCAAGCGTCTCACACAGGGATGGATAATGTCCTTTTAAATTCAGACACCGTGTCAGGCCAATCTGAGACACTTCTGAGTGTACCGAGACAAGTCGGTGGATTTAATGCAAATGTAACACAACAAAATATCAAAAGATGCCCTTTTCCGACCAGTGGCATTAACATCTGTCACCTTGCTCTGATTGCTAAAATTGCGTTTCCCATTTATTGGTTTGAAAAGATTGAAAATGGCCTGAAGTTAGGCAGTAGTGCAGAACAGGTGGGTGTCAATGTTGACAAACACAGACCTTTCTCCCCAAAGGCTACTGGATGGTGCCAAGTTACTGAAAATACTTTGTCTGAAAATAAGTAACTGAAAACAGCTAGAACCCAGCCAACTATTAGCGTGTACGCACACCTTCATACAAATACGCACATGCACACACTCACACAGCGTATTACATTCCGTTTTTTAAAGATCCACCATGCCTACAACTATTTTTTTCCACCCTTGTGGGACAGCAATCTCTTGGTAAAAGCGTGACCTCTCTTGTTTAAAGTTTCTGTGGAAACAGTTTCCTTGCTTTATAATTACTATCGAATAAGAAGCATATTTGTCATGTATGAGGGCATATATATATATATATACATATATTCCTACTGACAGGTTCAAACCTATCCGTCAGTACTTTCCCTCACATTCTTTCACACGCTATCTCTCTCACTTCATATACTCTATACCTCTCTCGGCCAGTGCCTCAAGCCATTTAATAATGTTTGAATTGTAAGGTGGGAAGAGTAATAAAATTGGCGGTTCTTGGTCCATAATTAATGTGTTTCTATGATACACAGTGGTTCTTATGCTCTCCAGTGAGTTTGTGCAATATACTGTGGTCCATACTGAATGTTTTGATAGCATCGTATTATTACTGAGATGGAAGGAGCCTGTTTTCTTATTTTAACTATTGTTATTTTGAGAGTATATAATCAATAGGGAGGCTACTAATTGAACATTTGCATACACATTGAACTCAGCTTTTGTGGTAAAAAACCCCCCACATCTAAAAGCAACAAAAAACACACACTATGGCTCAAATACACTAAGTGAGTGCACTGACATTCTCAAAGGCATCTGCCATGGACCTTACCATTGTTAGTTTGCCATTTTCTAACTCTTTGGCCTTGTCCTTGATCTGTGGTAATGACGGCTTCCCTGAAAGTGAGAACAATACGGAACTTTGTGAAAAAAGTTGTGAATCACCATGGACTTTGTGCGTGCATGCTTGAGCGGACAATATGCCTTTGAGATTTGAGGAAGTGTTTACACATGATGTCATCATAGCTTCCAGTCTTTTTTTTCTGACATTAATCATTCATTTTTTATGTATCCGCCCACTCCACTGTCTCTTTGACTCGATTAAAGGCTTCAACTGTTTCACTATGACAACGAGAAGGATAGCTTTGACAGGTTGGTAGAAACTTCCTTATATAGCTGGTAAATAGCAACAACACGTAAGCAGGGAAGCTAATCTTGAAGCGGGACAGAAATAGCTGGTAAATGTGTCTGGAGCGGCAAGCGATAAGTGCCCGTTCCAGACAGTTCTGCTTACTGTAGACGAGGACGTTGACGGGGTACTCCAGCAGGTTGGTCCCGGACACAACCATGCAGGTGAAGATCCTCTGGTCCTCCAGCTGACCGCCGCTGATTAGCAAGCTAGCATTGTTAGCCATGCTGACCCGCGTGGAGTAGCTGCCTGTGGCCTGCACCGTGGCTTCGGTCCTGTGGGCCTGCCTGATGAGCAGGTCGCCAGGGGTGCCATCGTCTTTCTCCTAAAATACAGGGTATCATATCAGCTGTCCGCACGCATAGAAATGGTTTGGATCCTAGATCCCAAAAGCTGGAAGCCTAGTTGTTGTAGTGACTAGGTGAGCTAATGAATGTGGTTTTAGAAAATATGGCATACCACTGGCATGCCCAAAAGCAACAGAAAAGACTTTATTATATTAAAGATTTTATTCATGTTATGTATGTTTTATATATTATATTACGACATAGTTCACTCAGGTACACACCTTCATCTTACATTTTTTATAAACTTGAATGTTCTTCAAGTTAATTTGTTTGCCTGTCTGTTTCAATTTGACTAAATATAAACATAACCATTCTGTGACGTATTGCTTAATTGTTGTTAACATGCGGAGCACTTTGTAATTCTTATCCTGAAAAATGCTTTATGAAAGGTAAAGATGCACTGTACATGTTTTATTACAGAGATCAGCTCATTCCGATCATTCTGTTATATCTTTAACCTTCGCTGTGTCACCTCGATGCACAAAGTATGTGTCAGAGAACTGAGTGTCATGGTGGCTACTTACGTATTTCCATTTAATGAAAATGAGGTCGTTCGGTGCAGCAGCTCCTTCATTGCATGGCACCTGGATAGTTTCTCCATAAAGGCCCGTGACAGTCTTTATACAACGCACTGCAACACAACAAAATACGCAATGTTATATTGTCAATACCTTAGACGTATACTCCATTTTCAACCACACACACACACACACACACACACATGTTCTCACATCACTCAAGAGCGTTGGCTTTAAGGGAGCAGCTCAAGAGGTGGACTGACACACACACCTTTGACTGTGAGGATCAGGGATTTCTTTTTTTCAGATGTGCCAACAAGCCTTGCCCCCGTGTTATGTGACCGCAGTAGGCCAGGGAACCAACCTCCCTTACCAGCTGTGCCAGACAGTGCCGGTTCAAAACCTTATCCTCCCGCCAAAAGCAAAGGAACACTCAAAGAGCAGTGGGAGGTTGCTATGGTTTCCCTGCCCTGCCGGGCACAATGTGGGTGCTTTTTAGAGGAAATGAAAAGAGGGTCAGGCCAGAATGGAGGGGCTGCTAGGTTCTTCACGCTCCAACCACTTCCACAGCCTACCCACTCTTTTTGAGCTGTCGGCCAAAACACGCAGATCCTGCCAGGGTTCAAATTCTGGTCATGCCTTAGCAGTGTGGCCACATAGTTAAGAGTCAACTGGTGTTTGTAGTGTCCCTTAAGTCGATCCCCATGCTCTCCTCGTCCACGTCCTCCCTTTGTAGGTGCTTGAAATAGGCGGCGAGACAGTGAGGAGGAAAACAAACGGTGGCATGTGACTTCTGGTAATGTGAAGCACAAGACACACGACCCAAATGTACAGACGGAATGTCCCCATGTATCTAAATAAGGCACAATTGTGTCTGAGGATGTACTCTTAGACCTACCAGCTTGCTAAAAGCTGATTTTTTTGGGGGGTGCCAAATCCGCGCATGGTACTTCAGTGCTTAATAGAAAAATATTTGCTAAGATAAATATAACCAAAAATACCAAAGATAAGGGGGGAGCTGTATTTCGAAGCTGAGTAAATACGAGCGTGGGGGGTGGGAGGCTCTTATATCACTGTTTACCGAAGGCCCTCATGAACCACCCAGGTGTGTTCCTCCCCCTGTTTCTCCCCCCTGTGTACACACAAACTTACACACACACACACACACACGGCTTGAGACTGCCAAAGAGGGCTGTTTGGTTAAAGGGTAGACAGCGAAGGTAAACACAACGGAAGCATATCCCTTTGCACTTTACCTCTGCAGGTGTAGGACACCATGGCAACAGGTAGTCATCCGGAAGAAGGACGGCAAATT
>JAVQJS010120931.1:0-16909 GCA_036024795.1 Galaxias rostratus | reverse complement strand
TTTTTCTCTCTCTCTCTCTCTCTCTCTCTCTCTCTCTCTCTCTCTCTCTCTCTCTCTCTCTCTCTCTCTCTCTCTCTCTTTGTGAAGCTCTGTGTTGCCATGTTCCCTACAGACATTGCTCATCTCCATCAAAATGTTTCTCCTTTCTTTGAAGGCCTCTCTTTCTGATTGGCTCCCAGCTAGCTACGTGCTGCCTAGCAACATGAATGCTTGTTATTCCACTCAGAGCACTGTCTCTGACTATGTTTGTGGCTTTTGTAATAATCACCTTTTTAACAGTGATCTATTTTGCTTCCAATAAAAAGGGTAGCAAACGTCAAAAGTTCATTCCGCAAGGCCCAAGAAATGTATTTTATGTGGGAAAGTGAAAACAAAGATCTCTCTTTTCCGTCTGGGTGTCATGTTGGCTGCATTCTTCCCAAGTGGCCTATCTCCAGCCAGTGATGCTTACAACCCATTCATACCCGAGGAGAGGGGGCTATGAGTCAGACCCAGCTCCTAGGGCTGAGACACATCACACCTTCTTCTGTTAATAAGAGAAAGAGAAGGAGAGAGCAAGAGAGAGAGAGAGAAAGAGGGAGAGAGAAAGAGAGAGTGAGAAATAAATATTCTGAACGTACCATCGTCGCTCTGCTGCCCTTTACCTTTGCCTTCCATCCGTCCCTATGTAGTGCACAAAATCGGATTGAGATTGAGGTGTGTGAAGGGCAGTACAAACATATGCACGAGTGTATGGGATAATGCACACATGTTCAAAAACAGAGATTAGATTAGATTAGATTAGATTAGATTCAACTTTATTGTCATTGCACAGGGTACACGTACTGAGACGATGAAATGCAGTTGGCATCTACCCAGAAGTGCAAAAGAAGCAGTATGTACATAAGTAATAAATATGAATACCATAGATAAATATGAGTACATTGCCCTGAGTTATAAACAGTATACACAGTTTAGACAGTGGATGGGTACAAACCGTATAGACAGTGAATTGGTATAAACAGTATAAACCGTGTTAATGGTATAAACGGTATAGATAGTGGATTGGTGAAAACAAGATAAACAGTATAAACAGTCTAGACAGTTTAAACAGTGTAGATAGTGGATTGGTATAAAACAGATCAAATCAAAAACAGAGAGAAACTGAAACTGGAACGATGGGATGGAGACCAATGCAATACTTCACCCTTTTTACATCTTGTGGTTTGCATGTGTTTTTCATCATAAAGGGATTTTCTGTTTTACCAACAGTATCGTAATTCAGCAGTTAGGAATCAGACAGTCGTGTCAAATGATTTGGGAATATTACTAGATATTTAGTCATTGTTCATTTTTTGGCCTTTGATGAATTAGCACTTTAAATTCCGATGGACGGAAAAATAGGGGAATTTCACTGGGAATTTCATGACCCAAACTTGTTCAATTTTCTTACTGAATGTAGCTATTGTTAATATCTGAGAAAATTAGTGGTTAGGGATATGCCTTTAAGGATGATGTGTAAGTTATTAACGGGAAAACACAGTAGCCAATCTGCTCTGCCCTTGCTAACCCTAAAAGGAATTCCCTTTTGTTCCTCAAGTTGTCAGACTCTCTGTAGTGCTGTATATGGTGTTATCAGTTGGGTGAGTGACATTGTGTGTGTTTGTGTGTGTGTGTGTGTGTGTGTGTGTGTGTGTGTGTGTGTGTGTGTGTGTGTGTGTGTGTGTGTGTGTGCGTGCGCGTGTGTGTGCGTACGTACGTGTTGTTTCAGGTGGCCTCTGAGTCAGGACACTGTCTCATCAAGCGAGAGCAAGAAAAATGCATGGAGAGGATTTCACAACATGATCCTGTGGATGACCTTGACTATGGTAAGGAGAGTGTGTGTGCGTGTTTTATCCTGTGTGTCTGCGTTGGGTGTGAGTGTGAGCAAATATGTGTATCTGTCTGCTTGTGCAGACAGAAACATGTAACTGTTAGTGACTTTATGACAGTTTAACTTCAAATAACCTTTATCCTTCTCACCGTGTTTTGCTTCTCATTTGTCAATATGTGCAATTTTTTTGGGTGAGGGGCGGAATTCTACACCACATTTCATGCTGGGATTAGCGACACTTTTCACTCGCGACTCTGCTCCAAAAAACACCGGAAGCCAACAGAGTTTAAACCTGGCAGCAATTATTTAGTTGGCACACGGGAGTGATTTTACTGGTAATTGCTGCAGGCTCCCCACTGAGGATGTCTCTCCTTTTAAGAAAGCAAACTTGTAACACTGCATTTCCCAAACTGCACTCTGACTCACCATGACTTGCAGCTTCATGGCTTGTTGAGAAGAAGAAGAAGAAAAAGATAAGCAAATGGAAAATAACTTTAAAAAGAAGAAACTTGTATGGTTGCCTTCTCAGCCATCTCACAGACCGTATAGGAGGGCATATCGCAGCAAACAGCTTGAGTCGATGTCGAGGTCACTTTGACGTGGATGTATTTTACAGGAAACCTTCAGGGAGAAATTGATACTGAAGGCACATTTGTCATTAATTACAGTCTACTTTACTCCTGTTCAACAACTGCTGTGTAGTGTTTTTAAAAATGTAAATGTCTCGTGGCATTTTAGTGAGCGCCTGAGAAGTGCTGATCCAGAATGACTAACCAGAGTTCCTGAGCCGTGGCATTCCTGAATCATCTATATATACGTATGTGTGTGTGTGGGGGGGGGGGGTCCCTCAAGATTGGGAATGTAAACCTTACCAAGTTCCCGTACGGTTCCTATGTGGTCACCGGCCTCGGCCTGTCCCTCTCTATAAGCGGATCTGGATCCCCTGGCTTCCTTTTTGAAGGATCCATGCTGTGTTTCTGCAGACAGCAAATCATGCACTGAGCACTGCCTTTGCAGGAATCCAACTGTGGAGGAAAAAAAAGAAAATAAAGAGAAAGAAAAAATGGGGATTTTTAGTACTAGCACTATAAGAGTGAAAATAGAAGAAAAACATTTGTCGAAGTTCTCAGAAGACTATTACACTGATTGTGTAGGTTGTTATTATAACGTGACAACGTTTGAAGGTCCAGTTATAATTAACGAATACCATTTTGTTTTGGCAGGTGTTTTGTCCCAAGCAATCAGCTCTGAACTTCAGTGTTGTTCTTGAGTTTGACTGCAGCCTGCATCCAAGACATTAGAAAGATGAATAACCTGCTATGAATGCTGTTATTCAGTGGAACATAAATGGATATGGTGTGTTGTTCTGTGCTGGTGTGTGTGTTGTGGAATTTGTTTGTGTGTTTGTGTGTCTGCACTTGCAATAAGTACATTTTTATTCATTTTAAAATATTGGTGGGAATGTGTGTGTGTGCGTGTGTCTATGTCTGTGTCTATGTCTGTGTGTTCTTGCCTTAGCAGGATTTAGCATGTTTTCTGATGTTTGTCTGTTAGCCGGTACGTTTGATTGAGACCATTTGTGCAACTCGATGCTTTTCTGGTGGGCAGGGTAAGGGGATGACCTGTGGGGTCTATAGCTTGGACTGGATCACGGCCAGCGACTGCTCACTAGGGTGTGTGATTATGAGTGAACCCCAGCCATGCAGAGTTTATGAAGCCAGTTCCCCCCGGTTCGCCTCATTTGCCCTTTAAAAGGTTATTGGCTTCTTGTCCAGCTCGCCAGACAGAACCAAACCAGATTAGAGAGGCCATGGTGGAGGAGGGCAAGCCTCGCCTCAGCCATGCACACACGACTGAACTCACACACAGCGAAACACACACACAGACACACACACACACACACACTCACAGACACACAGAGAAAAACGCACTATCAACAAAACTACAGGGGAAGCGAGAGACTCAGAGCTGGAGCCTCTGCTGATGAAAACAAAGAGGAACGTGAACGAGGAGCTTCAGAGAAGTGAATGAAACTACAGGTCATGACTAATTCACAGAGCGCTTCAACGCTCCGTCTGGAGTCACCTCTCCGCGTTTGAGCGAGATCCAGCGTGATGCATTAAACATGGGGACATAACACCCCCATTTAACTGTCACCGTAATAACTCACACGTGTCTCTGAGTGGGACGCGACAGCCTCTTCGCCCAGCCGAGTCACGGAGATGGGTGAGTGAAGATGAGAATGACCTATTCCAATGGTCCGCTCTTCGTTTGGAGACACCAGAGGTTCAGGGTCTCTTTGCAGGTTGTGTGACGGTGGAAGACTCAGACTGCGAGCGTACGAGGCTTCACTCAATCCCTGAAATAGATTCAAAGTATTTATCATCGTCGCCCACTCTTGTTGTGAACCTGGAAGGAACTGAATAAAGAGAGCGACTTAGACTCCATGGCAGGCTTCATCCGAGCTAAAAGCTTTTAGGTTGAATGAACCGTCGGCCAAAAGAGTTCAGTTACAAAATAAGATACCAACCATTTTGAAAAAAAAGCAGCTCCTAAAAGACTACAGTTATGTTACAAATTTTAATGATCCAGAGAGATAACATAGCCTTTGGTAAATATTGAATTATAGGTCCATGAAAACCATACCATAGAAACACGTTTTTGTTTTGTGGAGAGGGAAACTTATAAATTACAATTTACATCAATAATTGAAATCATTACTGATTTTGTCATTCGGAGCTATTCTTGTATGTTCCAGTTCAAACAGGACTCTGGGTGTTGTATATTTCACCCAGCAACTTCTCTGTGCTGTGCTCATCTGTTCCCCAGCAGGGTGCCCCTGGATGTGGGATAACCTGACCTGCTGGCAGGCTGCTAGTGTGGGTGAGGTGGTGGTAGTCAACTGTCCAGAGCTGTTTCATGACCTCATGAGACCAGAGGATGGTCAGTGCTACGCAAATCACATCACATCCCAATACGTCAGTCACACATGCACGCACACACCCACAAACACACACACAAGCACTGCATGCACCATACCATTTTGTTTGTTTACATTTATATTTGATTCATTATCCGTTTCAATGGAATAAATGGTGTGGTGTTTGCAGAGATGGGTCGGGTCAGTAGGAACTGTACTGAGGAGGGTTGGTCGGAGACATTCCCCCACTACCTGGACGTTTGCCTCTTCGAGGACAACGCCACCAAACCTGTAAGAGGGTCTCGCAGTCTCCGCCTTTATTTCAATGTCCAGGGTTCAGGTCATTAACCTGCCTCATGTCCATTCATTGAGTCTAATCTGATCTGCCCTGGCTGTCTGTCTGTCCTCCAGGACATGTATTACGCTTCAGTCAAGGCTCTGTACACAGTGGGATACAGCACCTCTCTGGTTTCCCTGACTACGGCCATGGTCATTCTCTGCAGGTTCAGGTGAGTCTGCCCGGGTGGACTCTCAGAGCAGGGACACCCACGGACACCCGAGACGCATCAGTGTCTGTTCGCTGTCCCTTAGCCGTCACAATGTGCTACCCAACAAGAAATCAAATACACATTTTGAAAGACTATCATTTTGGCTAAATACTTTTCTAAGTTTGTCCTGCGTCTCTTCTCCACCAGAAAGCTACACTGCACCAGGAACTTCATCCACATGAATCTGTTTGTGTCCTTCATGCTGCGGGCCATCTCCGTGTTCATCAAGGACGGCGTGCTGTACGCTGAGGAGGACAGCGACCACTGCTTTGTGCACACTGTAAGAGACCGAGTGGAGACAGAACATATACGACATAACGTATCTCCGTTAGTGTTTCGCTAGTGATTAAGTATATGTGAAATCAAGGTTAGTGGCACAGTTGAGATAAAATCACCCCAAACGTGTGAACACAAGGTTAGTGACACCATCCAGATAGTGACCACAAATATGTGTACTCACGATAATACCAGCTGGTGGTTCATATGGTTGAAAAGGTACCACTATGTTGAGTATAGAGACAGTAAGACCTTCTGGTTAAATCTCCTAATATGTCCTCATCCAAACAACAGTACAAAGAATACACTCTGTAAGAGATTTTTTTAAACCTTAAGAAATGATTTTCTTAAATGGTGCAGATCACTGTGATGCACATGTGTGGATCAATGAGGTGAATGCCACTTTTACAGAATGGCCACCAGTTTGTTTTTGGAACCCCGTCCAGATTTTCCGCTGAGTGTGCTCTAAACGTGTTGCCTGCGCTGGATCCGGTCTATTGGTAAATGTTGAAAGCCTTGGCAAATGCAGTGACACTCAACTTCTGTAACCGTCTTGCACACTGTCGTCAAAAGGAGACTTCATCTTTTTATGAACGTCAGATGTTTTGACAGCCAAACAGACAATTATAGACGTAGATGACGAATGAAACGCTTTGAATGGGATTGGAGGCGAGCTCCCTGCGCCTGCCCTCGCCTTAGGAGACAAGAACACATTTTTCATTGTCCAGATGCGTGCATGATGAATGCGCTTAATTAGGTGTGTTGATGGCTTTGGCGGGGCAAAACGGAAATCTTCCATTAGATGCTCGTTAGCATATCAATACCTGCTCAGCCCCTTTCCCTGCAAGCCCCCACCTCCCCCCTGTGTAGTTCAGTCACCATGGCAGTCAAAGGTCGCCTCAATGACATCACAAATCGGCGGATTGAATCAGCAGATAATTGGTTGACTCCACCAGGAATTGGACTCCTTCATTAGAACACTATCATTAGATTACAGGTGCATATGAGATGTCAGGGGTCAGGATTCTTAGGATTTGCCATATATGAAAACTGTTTTGGGGGAATTGCTTAGGTGTGCTCGGGGTTTTGGGAGAGCTTTGTACTCACATCAATGGAAAGGGCTGAAAAGGAAAGGGGGGGATACGCAAGTATCCAAATGTATCAGCTCATAACTATTTAATTGCCACTGTCCTGATTGGAAACACACAGTAATTTAAGAGCAGGGGGAATAAACGTTGATGGAATTTCCGACTGACAGCGTTGGTGAGGTGTGGGGAGGTTGCGCCCCACGGTTTGCTGTTTTCCCACCATGGATTGTCTGTGCTGCTCCCAGGTTGCCTGCAGGGCGGTGATGGTGTTCTTCCATTACTGTGTGATGTCCAACTACTTCTGGCTCTTCATCGAGGGCCTGTACCTCTTCACCCTGCTGGTGGAGACCTTCTTCCCTGAGCGCCGCTACTTCTACTGGTACACCATCGTTGGCTGGGGTAGGCCACCGCTCCCAGTAGATATTACCCGTGTGGCCCAGTAATTAGGTCAGCGGCGCCCTTGTGTAATAATTAGACGGACGACCGCCTTTGAGATTTAAGACAGTCTTAATTACACATGATAACATGTCATTACAATCAGTATTTCTTTCATTACGCGGAATGATATAATGAGATACTGCGGGGATGGGAGTGCCTGCAACATTGCTCCATTGTAAGAAATGGACAATAGGCCAGAGCCATGAAGAGTGGTGGATGGTGAAAACGTATCTGTCTTTCCTTAGGAACACCCACCGTGTGCGTGACCATCTGGGCCGTCCTTCGGCTCCATTTCGACGACTCAGGGTACGTCCTTCCTCATCACTTTGTAGTCCTATAAAAAACAAGTGAATATCGCAACAGATTCCAACTGAGTTCCTATTCAACGCAAATCTTTACCTAGCACATAGATGCTAGAACATCATGCTTATACAGTTTCAGCAGTGGTTGACCGCTCCGTGTTTCTGTTCCAATCCAGCTGTTGGGATACCAATGACAACACTGCCCTCTGGTGGGTCATTAAGGGTCCGGTGGTGGCGTCCATCATGGTAAGAGACAGAGAGAGTGACTCATTCCTTCTTCTATCTAGCCAGTCTATCACTTGTAATCTATGCGTAATTATACTGGCTGAACACCTTGAAGCGAATGCATCTAAATGCTCGATGTACAGATTGGATATCGATGTGTTGTCTCCCTTCCCCATTTACCCCGCGCAGAAGTGCTCAATATTCATAAATTGTTCCATTCTCCACAGATCAATTTCGTGCTGTTCGTTGGAATTATTATCATTCTGGTTCAGAAGCTTCAGTCTCCAGACATTGGAGGGAATGAGTCGAGCATCTACCTGTAAGTGGACATCCTCCTTTTACTGACAATGTGGTTCGTGGTGTGAGGGCCACCTCCCTTCAATTCACGTGCGCTCCGGAATAAAAAAAGGCGCTGAAGGACAAGGATAAAGTTAGGGACACTTTGCGAGGCGTTGCTTTCACCTGGGCTCCTCTCAGATTTGTTTGTCTGCTCACATCGGGATGTAAGTGAACAATTGTGCACCTAATTTAATTCTGGAGTCACCAGTCAACTGAGGTAGACGACCTTGTAATTTGAGGGACTTTTTGGCCTCTGGCCCTAAGCTCAGATTTAAAGGTTTCCTCCTAGCTAAATAGGACAAATTGCTTTATGTGGCCTGCCTTGACCTTCTATTTGAAGAGCGATGACTGCACAACGCTTTTCCTGCTTTAATGCTGGTTTGAGATCAGTTTCAACCGAGAAGCTCAGGAGAAAAACAAACATGTTTGCTTTGACCTGCCTCTAGGATTAGTTTGTGATCTGACAATGGCGTTTCCCTTCCTCAGATCATCTTAAACACGGGGGATATTTGTTTTCATTCTATGTTTGTCCCTCAATTCATTTGTTGTAACTATATAACTATATAGGTGTTCCAAGTTTTGACATGTGAAGGAAGAGAGTCTCCTCTGACTAGAGGTCTGTGAAGATATATTACTATTAAGGACAAGGTCTTTGGGAGGTGTGTAGAGAAACACTGATTACCATCAGAGATGCATCTAAGCCACATTTTCCGACCGTGTGTGTGTGACCGTGTGTGTCTCCGTCTTAAAAGACATTGTCTTTCTGTTGTGTTGTGTACTGTCTTTGTGATGTGTAGCAGCTGTGCTCAGAAATGCTTCAGTGAGCCCACACAGGCTGTTCAGCATTCGTGCAGGATGTCAGAGCTATCTACCATTACACTGTAAGTGTGTGCACAGCGTGTGTACAGTGTTTGTTTGTCTGTGTGGGTCAGAGAGAGAGAGAGAGAGAGAGAGATAGAGAGGGCTTATGTACGACAGGGACTATGAGCACACATGTGCCTATCTGTGCATGTCAGTGTGTTTTACACAAACTGTCCCATATCACATTTATTTTGTTTGCACCACTCATGTGTGTGTAGCACTGTTTGTGTCTCTCTTTGTGTGTGTGTGTGTGAGTTTACGCCATGTAAGACACTCGTGCATGCCGTTTAGGGCGGGAGGCACACACTGATACTTCTCCCCCACCCGGTCCCAGCCATACAACTGGCATGCTGTGTTTCTTGGTCTGTGTCAGTAACCGTGCAACAACAACTGTGTCGCCTCGTTTTTGACGGAGCCATCGCATCGAGCTTATCAGCAAAGATGAGGATGCCATGTGTTTTTTGTTTTTTTTGGCCTTGACACCAACTGCGTTTAGTTACATTCACCCGTAACCACTGTGAACTGGTTTTGGACTGACGGTGTACTGTGTCCACCGGTGTCTGTCGTGTGTGGGCTGTGTGAGTGACCGCCGCTCCCCGTGTCGTTTCCCCCAGGCGTCTGGCGCGTTCCACCCTCCTGCTCATCCCCCTGTTTGGCGTTCACTACACCGTGTTCGCCTTCTCCCCTGAGGATGTGAGCAAGCGAGAGAGGCTGGTGTTCGAGCTGGGCCTCGGCTCCTTCCAGGTAACACGGGGCCCTGCCCCTCAACCCCTCTCTCTCTCTCTGCCTGAGGGAACAGAGGTTTAGGCAGAGGTGTTGGCGAAGGAGGATTACGGTAATGATGGAGAGGAAGAGAAGGAAATGGAGCTGTGGGAAAAGACAACAGGCAAAGTGTTTATTAAAGCATTTATGATAAGAGGGTTGGCAGTGTTGTGCTTATATATGAAATAAATTCAGTATAAACATTGTTTTTGCACTGAATGGCATGCTTTCCCTGCACAATTTACAAGTCCTAGCTATGTCCTATATCTTTAAATCAGGTATAGAAGTAGAACTCCTGAGCTAAGCAATATGCTGTTTCCACTGGCCGGTTTCCTGTGGTGGCAGGAGGCTTCTAGCGGATGACTATAAATGGGATGTTGCTTAAAGTTTGCTGCACTACCACAAGGTCCGGGTTCTTATCTTCCTTTTCTTTCCTCCTTTCTTTCCCTCCACCAGGGCTTTGTGGTGGCTGTCCTCTACTGCTTCCTTAACGGCGAGGTACGTTGGTGTCCCCGGGCAGACATGGCTCTCTCCTTCTCTGTCCTCCTGGTAGTGGTTGAACGCCAGCTCATACACGCCAGCTCATACAGTATATGTAGCTGAGGAGAATTGTGGCCATTGGTCAGTGATTGTGATATTCTGCAACAGCACAGCCTGTCTATTTAGATTACAGACATTGTCGTCAAAACAACAGCAAAACTTTGGTCTCGAGCCCTTCATTTGGATTTATTTAGACGTTTAAGAAATATGCACGTTATTTAACCCCAAGACAAAGATCAGTCTTGATATGATAGACCGAGTAAAAAATGAACCATAACACACGAAAATTCAAAACATAAAACTGAATTTTAAATAATGCAACAACAATAATAATATTGTATACCCTCCACTATTCTTATTCAAGTATATCCTTGTAAATATTCAGCTTTTGTCCAGTTGTGACGTGGAACAAATTCCCTGGTAGAAAACTGTTCGTAGATCTGGTCTTCCAAACAAAGAAGAAGAGTAGGTGACGCCTGTCATGCAGCTCGTACAGCTTAGCACATTAAAAAAATGACCTTGTGAAGTTTCTCCCTGAAGGTGCAATCGGAGATCAAGAGGAAATGGCGCAGCTGGACGGTGAACCGGTACTTTGCTGTGGATCTGAAGCAGCAGAGGCACCCCTCGTTGGCCAGCAGTGGCGTGAACGGGGGCACGCAGCTCTCCATCTTGAGCAAGAGCAGCTCCCAGATACGTATGTCCAGCCCGCAGGCCGAGAATGCCAATCTCAACCTCCCCACCTGAGCGTCTGATTGGCTCACATCTTCTCTCGACCAATCAGCACAGACCAAATTGGCCCTTTATCTAATTTTCATTGTATGGCAATTGTTTGAGATGGATCTTTGTAAAAGGTGTCTTTCATATGTTTTAGGCTTAGCACATCGCTGGTTTTTCTCTTCTGTAATTGTAGTAGTCATTTAGCCTATATGTTTGACTAGTTTAGAGGTGCCATACTGGTCTTCTGTTGGTGGGGTGTTTGTTCTTATTCACGACCATCTGATGTTAAAGTCAAACTTTACTCAATAGACATTTTTGTTTTACACCATCACATTTCTATTTACAATTTATTTGCAATATTCACTAAAGCATTAACACAAAAACAAGCTAGCTCAAATATGAGTGCCATATCTGTCTTTTTGTTGTACTGCATGTACTGTGAGCTTCAAAGTGCCATACGGGTTGCCAGATCCGATCCAAACGGAAACAGCAACCTAACCTCTGTTCTGCTTGTAAAAAAAAAAAAAAAAAAAGCTTTCTGTAAAATGTTTCATCTTAAGCTCATGAAACTCTTTTTGTACAATCAGCCATAAGTACGGAGTATGTCAAAAAGAAAATCTACAAAAAGAACTCATGGATCTGTATCTTGTAAATATGAATGTTTTTGTCAACGGTTTATATTATGTTGTTTGTTTTCCCCCCAAAATCAGTATTGACCTTTTCATAAAAGGCACTGGAGCCCACATCTGTAGAGTTCATGCCATACCTTGAGGACAGGTCCTTATAGGCAATCCCTCCCCTCTATATTTCTTAAAATATTAGTTTGCAAAAAAAAAAGGATTGCCAATTTTAAGCTTCAAGGGTTTACAGACAGTTTAAACCAATTTCTCCATAGAACGTATCCAAAATGAAGAATCAGGAAAAGAGGACATCCTGTTCTAATTTCAGAATAAAAACACATGTTCTTTTTTGTCCTTACGTAGTTCAAATACAAAAAACACAGAGTTGCTCACTCGTGTTGCTACGATCTGTGGGATATGCTAGCACACAGAGCCAGTCAGTGAAAAGGCCTCACAGGGCTGGGGATTTCTGTGGCAAGCAGTCTCCCTGGGAGCAGACATGTCAAGTACTGCCTCTGGCCCTTAACTCCCCATCACTAGGTGTCAACTGGACCCTCCTGGCACCTGTTCTATGGCCAGGCCTGCTACACCACAGAACTGCATCCTTGCTAGAGCCTAAACTAACATAAACACACCCACCCTGCTAAACTGAAACAGCAACAAAATCCCCAGCCAATTTCTTTGCAAGGTTTTTTGAAATACACATTCCAAAGTGCCTAGTCAGTCACACAATTATGATTAGATTTTGCATTGATACAATACAACAGAAAGGCATCATATGTAGTTTCTTCAAAGCATGAGCTTTTTCTCCCTTTTCTGTGAAAATGTCCAAGAGTGACTTTGAAGATTGTAAATTGCTATGCATATTGATGCCTTTTTGTTTCACAGAGTGGTTAACAGGTTTTGGACATGTACAATAATGCAATCAGAAACATGTATTCTCACAGTGTAAGCTAGGCACACCTCACAATAGATCATGCACAATACTTTACATGACAGGTGAACATGTGTTTATTGTGACAGTTCAGTTTCAGAACAACTACATGACTGAATTTGAGTTGTGCAGATGGTGATTAATAACTCCATACATAGTGAAATGGTATACCAGAGTGTAGGAAGGATTTAGAGAGATTGCGCTGTACTTTGACAATCTTAAAGAGTAATTAATCTCTTTTAAATTATTTTGCTCTTCATCGATGATCAAAGCTTCATGATACTTCTGTACTGTATAAACTGCATCTGTTGTCTGAATAGTACGCTTTACACTATGAAATGGACAAGCTATACATATGAAGATGTCTCATTGCTGATAAAAATGTGAAAACAATGTCCCTAAACATGTGTGCCCTACAGCCACTGTTGAGCCCGTGTGGGAATTGGAATGTATCGTCTTGTATGTTCATGCAAATATGACATTGTTTACAAACCGGTGTTTATGTTTCCTTTGAGCAGCTTTTCATGTTAACGTTAAATAACTGTCCGTGGTCCTCCTGTATATAGTCTTATCGACGGATAGTCGAGTGGGAAATGGGACAGTTCTGAGGATCAATGTGTTTGGCCAGCGCTTGCAATGCCCTAAAGTGGGTGCTGCAAAGCATGAAGTAGGCCCCAGTTCTGGAGTTGGGAGTGTCTGTAACAGTAAGAATGAAAAAGTGAGTGTAACAAAAAGACGGGTTATAGTGCGAGAGAGTGTGTGAGACAAACAAAGAGAGAGAGTGTGTGTGTGAGACAGAGAGAGAGAGAGAGAGAGAGAGAGAGAGAGAGAGAGAGAGAGAGAAAGAGAGCAGTTAGTCATCCGTATGTCATCCTTTGTTTCTCTGGTGTATGCCCTGAAGTGACCAATTCAGTAATAACCTCCCATTTTTAGAGATGCCGTGGTGGTGCCTGTCTTTAAACCGATTTACATCTGTCGACTTCGGTGGGATGTACAGCAGAGTGAGCGGGGAGATCCAAAGGGACAAAATGGAGGGAAGAGGTCGCTGTGTGACAAGTGTGTGTCGGTTTGGTCGGTGCCTGAGTGAACCCGTACAGTGTGTGCATGACCCTTTGCTGCTTCTATGTTCGATCACCAGCCGTCATTCTGAGTCAGGACGCTCAGAAGGAAACGACCATGTCTCAAAGCTGTTACTGTGTGCGAGGAAGGGAGAGGGGAAACTACTATTGAAGCTCCCCCTAAATTGTATTTTGTGCATTAAGCCTCTGACCACCACTGGGTGGCAGACACTGTTAGGTTTTAAGTTCCTTAGCTGCATAAATTGTTGGGAAGTGAATGGCTTTAAATAACCTACTTTGGGTGGATTGTCAGGGGTTTATAACTTGTTTGGGTAATGTTGGGGTGGGGTAGTGGGGTAGTTGGGTGGAGTGTCGGTGGCACACTTTTGAGGGATTTTTATGCCAGTTGTTTGACTGGTTCATAGAGAATTTATTTAATCAGAATGTTCTTGACAAAAAAAACAACTTTTTATTTAAAAAAAATTATATTAATTTTCTTGGGAAGCCCAGTTTTCTTGTGATATCCTCTAATTTATTGATTTTAAGTAGTCGTTTTATTTCTGTTAGATCATGTTTATGTGTTGAAAACATGACCTAAAAATGCTTAATAAGAAATATAGTGCATCTCTGGTCTTTTGCCTGCCTTTTTTCTTTGCAGTAGTGCCTGCAATAGGTATGTATACAGTTATAGTGTGTGACTATGTGTGTATTTACTTTTGCGTGTATGAGAGAGAGAGAGAGAGAGAGAGAGAGAGAGAGAGAGAGAGAGATAGTCTGAATGTATCATCGCCCTGCTGCTCTTTACCTTTGCCTGCAATCAGTCCCTATATAGTGTTAAAAATGATGTCTAACCTTGTTCAGTATTTACTTTGTACATGATAACACCTCATTACTTGGTATCTGTGTTTTTACATATTTGTATTCCGGTACCAGTGTTTTTAGAGTGTGTCTGTGAGTGTCTGAGTGTATATAATCGTATGAGAGTGTCCGTCTCTGTGTGTAAAATTCTGTAATGAAAATTTAATTGTAATTGTAAATTATATCATCTAATGTCTAGTTGTGTTCAAATGTGACTGAACACCGCAATACTAGATTATGTTCTACTAGATTATCCTCCCTAGTTTCAAAGCTGTGTCTATAAAATGTGTGTAAAGATAAATCTGTACAATAAATCCATTTGTGGTGCATTTCTTCCTTGGTATCATATTTTGTCTTATTCAATATTTTCACAATATATATCACATTGTACAATGATAAAATAACAATACATTAAACATGTGTAGGCGCTTCACCCAGGCTTGTTTGAAAGCGTTGGGTTTCCCTGACACATGTGGCTGGGTAGGGCGTTCCGGAGGGAGGGTGGTTCAGGTCGGAAGCTTGATCCTGGTGGTTTTGACAAGGCGGGCATCCACAGAACCTGAGAAATCGGGTCGAGGAGTGCTAAAGAAGGAGGTTGGAGAGGTAGGAAGGATAAAGTTTATTTATGACGGGGGCATGTGATCTCAGAGGCGGGTGGAAGTGAGCAGAGTTCATTGCTGAGGATTTTGCTGGGTGAACCATGGAGGACGTTGTTGCTGTTATCGAGTGCGGAAGTTATGAGGGCACGCATGAGCGCATGAACAAAGGACAGAGACGACTGGGGGCAGTCAATCTCCCAGAGGTGGAAGAAGGCGGTTTTACTGACCTGGTTGACGTGAGGCAGGAACGAGAGGGTGGGGTCAAGGATTATTCCGAGACTGGGGGACCTGGGTGGAAGCGGTAGTTGCAGCCAGGTTGGATGATGAAAAGGTGGGGATAGGAAGGTATGGAGTGTGCTGACCCCGAGGAAACAACCTTTTGACGGAAGCCTCTCGTGGTGTGGTCGTTGCGTTGAGGAAGTTGTGAGTTGGAGCAGTTCGCCATCATGGAGGCCAAAGGAAGACGGTTTACCCGTAGAGATGATGCATGATAAAAAGAGGGAAACCTTGCTGGGGAGAGGTGAGATTAGAAAGCCATGAGGATGTGATCAGATGAGTCCGGTGTGGCAGGCTCTTAAGTAGATTATTATCACACTTTCTTCTGTTCCTTTTAGAATAATGTAATGTTTTTCATGCTAAAGATGTTTTGCACTACTGCTATTATTAAATCCCATGCCATGTTGACGTGCAATCAAGGCACAAGACTATGACGTTCCAGAAAAAACCCAGAATGCACGTTCTCAGAACGTTTACACAATATTTCATGAAAACATTAAGAGAACGGTCACACACCATCCTGGGAACTTTACATTTGTACGTTCTAGGACTCAAGTGTACATGGTCTTGTTAACTTTACATCACCTATAGCCAGCGTACATTAAACATGATTTTATTAGCCAGGCTAGCACTTTGTAAAGAACACAAACATTAATTTAGTTTCCTATAAAGTGGCAAACATAAGATGATCAACATTATATGCTAACATTCATGACTCACGACTTACTCATGGTCACCGTAGTCTTGAGACCGGTTAGCGAGGTGTTCCAGCAGAACGTGACAAAGGATACAGAATGGGGAGACATGGCCGGTTAAAGGTCTAGCAATAAATTTGCGTAGCCTCAACAGAAAAGCTAAAAGCAAAAACAAAACGAATGTAATCTCCGGTGGAGAAACTGCACAATTCAAACAAGGTCAACGTTCTACCGTGCCTCCTTCAGAGGTGGCAGACATTGCATTATGACTACAACCATTTCACACCACAATAAAACATTCAACGTGACTATTGGATCAGACATCAAAAAGGTACTTTATAGAAAATTGTTTTGTTGACGATAGAAAATTTCGTCCTTTCGGATACATTAATGCATCAACACACAATATAGTAGAATGTTGCACTATCAGTCATCAACATACTGTATTTTAAGAAAATTAAATGCACTCATCAAGTTACTTTCAATGCAGAAGGGTTATGTCAATCTTCGGAGACATAAAAAGGTGTTTAGATACACCAGACCTTCTTGTTCTTGCCGTTTTGTAATCACAGCTTATAGGGAAAGACTATAACTGTAATCACGATGAAATACACTGAATTAAACAGAAGTCGTCACATAATTAATTAATCCCATTAAATAAGTACATATCGATGCATACTGATTTCCTTCACAAAAATCTCATGGCTTCTTTTAATTCAATTCAATTCAATTCAATTTTATTTATATAGCGCTTTTTACAAAAACAATTTGTCACAAAGCAGCTTTACAGAAATATTTTTGTACTTTTATTCGCTTGAAATCGCAAGCTCAGTTCTTTAGTTGAACAAGTGCTCTCATTGTCCAATATAAGGGGTTCTAGTGGGTACCCGCAGAGAGTGCTGCGCCCATGTTTGGCACTTTAAGGGAGATGGGGGAGCTATCACCATCATTAGATGTCTGAAGACTGACAGTGATAAGGTAGGCAAGAGGGGTGGGGGTGG
>JAVQJS010120922.1:0-10809 GCA_036024795.1 Galaxias rostratus | reverse complement strand
ATTGAATTGAATTGAATTGAATTGAATTGAATTGAATTGAATTGAATTATGGATATTTTGGCTCTGTTCTAGTAGTTGCTGCCTGCCATGTCATTCATTCATTCATTCAAGTCAAGAATGTCTTTGCTCAGAATGATCCTGTGTTATACTTTGCACTTGACTAATACAATACTTTGAACTTTGATTGGTCACATTGACGAGAGTTTCGCTTTGGCTGAAGTTAAACAATTTTTAACATGAGTGCTCAAACCAGCAAAAAAGTAGCTCAGAAAGACGCGAGGTGCGTCGCTTTGAAAAAACAGCGTGCAAGCAGGTCATCAATATCAGTTGACTTTTGAGAACAGAATGTACTGTGCATGAAAGAAGATGTAAGATACTCAGACTGGGCACAGGTTGTTACATAAATTGCAGGTTTTATTGTAAGCCAAGCGGATTTGTCAATAATGAGTTATTAAAAAGAGAGAAAAATTGGGCGGGGATTTTTATGCGCTTGCACATGACATGCACGAGAGCGTGCCTGCGCACACGCTTTTGGGTGTATGCACGTTCAGTCTCCCTACAGGGCACTTAGGGTTAGGGTGGGGTCAAAAGCGTGTAACGTACGCTGTCTCGTATTTCGTTTTTGCAAGACGGACCAAAGAGGGCGTTCCTTTTGTTATTTTCAAAGTCAGTGCGCAGGAGAAGTCCATGCATTGTTGTAAAGAGAAAGTGTGTGTGCGTGTGTGTGTGTGTGTGTGTCTGTGTGTGTGTGTGTGTGTGTGTGTGTGTGTGTGTGTGTGTGTGCGTGCGTGCGTTTTAGACCTTAAAACAAAATTGTGAGTAGAAATCTATAATGACAAGATGAAAAGAAGAGTTTTAATTTATTGCACTCAGCTGTAGAACAAAGGAAAAGGGGTGTCCCCTTTTCATGCTCAGCAAAAATGAAGCATTTGAGGGAGCGTGCATTTTGTACGGCAGCACCTAAACTATGGAACTCTCTCTCTCCTTTTATTCGTGATTCCAGCTTGATATTAATCTTTCAAACCTACCTGAAAACCTATCTTTTCACCTTAATATACCCTAGTTAACTCTGTTTAGAATCCAGTCCTTTTATTTGACAGATATTCTCATTTTGCTAACTGATAGTTAGAACTGCTGCTGCTGTCTCTATTATTCTGTTTCTGTCTATTTTAAAAAAAAAATTGTCGTGTTATCCAATGTTCATATTGTAAAGCGACTTTGGGTGTTAGAAAAGTGCTATATAAATAAAATGAATTATTATCATTATTATTATTATAATGTGTTGGTTAATAAAAGTTAATGATAATAAAATACGTTTATTTTTGTGTACGTAAAAGTATTCTATATAAGGGTAAACATTTTTATATTTGTTTGGCTCTGTTGGAGTGTCAACAACTTAAAAAACACAATAGAGGGCTTAACTTTAGATTAATCTCTGAAAAAAGCTCTTGACACAAGACTTCATGACAGCTTCACAAACAAGCTAGCGCCATTGAGTCTGGGAGTGCTGTACATCAAACAACAGTTTCTATTAAAAACTGTTTTACCCTAAGGCACCTATGCAGCGCAGTAGACAGTCAAAGTTTTGCATGCAGAACGGAGCTAGCGACTGGCAAGTGCTAATTTTATGAGGTGTGATGTACCCAAATTATGCAAAGAAGTTTAGGGAGTCGGAGGGTTATTTATTTATTTTCAAACAAATGTACTCGACAGACTATTGTAAAACGAATGAGTCGAGTGTGTAAAAAAACTGTCGAAAGACTGTGGTCTAACATGGCATAGCCCTTACACCGATTTTAGGCTGTTCAAAAATAAAATAACTTTTTATTACTTTTTATACTTCTATTATTTACGGCCTATTTAACCTTAGGCACATGTATCTTTTGTCTTGTTTTTTTCTTGCAGGAGTTAACCAAATTGGATACATACATTTAAATGCTTTAATAGATAAAATGGGTTTTTATTAATAATCCGGGTCATTCTATATTTTTTTGAATGGCGTCAGGAAGTTTACACATGCCAAAGTATTTTCCAGTGGGCTGATGGACACAAGCATGTCTTTCAAACATCCCTGAGACTCCGAAATTCACGGACGAAAGTGAGGACCAGAATTCTCGGTTTAGTCTGCTTGATCTCATCTGGCAGCACTGGAAAAGCTGTCTTTCAGACTTTCGAATTAAGTACTCTTACCTGTGGGAACTATAATAATAATAATTCATTTTATTTAGTTTTTAAGCACCTTATCAAGGCACTCAATGCGCTTTTACACATTCACCAACATAGACTGAACACTGGACCGACAGCTATCAAACACCCAGTCTGAGTGATACCACGGCAGCTAATTTGCGCCAGAATTGCTCACCCAACATATATTACGTCTTTCTCACACACATAGAAGACACAGACCGACTTCAGATTAACTGTCAGTGACTGGTCATGGGCACTGGCACTAGGATGAGATATGGTTTTTTTCCGATTGTGGCTGGAAACCGGGGTACCCGGAGGAAACCCACGCTAACACAGGGTGAACATGCAAACTCCACACAGAAAGGTCTTTTTAGGGTCAAGGTGGGGATCAAATCCAGGGCCTTCTCGCTGTGAGGTAACAGGGCTAGCCACTGTGCCACCATGCTGTCCATACATTCATTAATTAAAAGGGCCTTAAATAAAGTTTGATTTGCTGAAAACTTATATTCTTCATCTTATGCTTTACCATTGGAAATTTGTGCTTTTAACCTATTCGTGTATGTGCATGCTTATATATATATGTCTGTGTGTGTGTGTGTGTGTGTGTGTGTGTGTATGTATAGGGTGTACCCCGCCTCTCACCCTATGTCATCTATCTCACCCTATGTCCCCCCGCAACCCTGTATAGGATAAGCAGTATAGCGGAAATATATATATATATTTGGGAATTTTGGGTTTTTGTGGTGTGAGTATTAATGGCACTGCACATACTTTCTCATGCATCCACATTTCTCACTAGACATATGTCTACTGTATGCAATACAGGTTCTTTTTTCAGTTGCTCTTAAGTAATGTATTGCTCTGATTTGGTAAGGTGTTGTGCATGTGATGCAAGCATAAACCTAAAAGAAAAAAAAACTTTCTTTCACAAAATACCAATAGGCAGTTATTTATTCATGACATTTGCATTCCTAAAATAACAAAAACCCTAAACCTGGACATATCACAAGGTATTGCACTAGACATTACAGCATTCCTTACGTTGTCCAAGTCAAGAGGTTCATTTATTACTTAAACTGATGATAATGTTTTGGGATGCCCAACAATATCTTTATATGCCATTCAGAAAAAATCTAATTTCACATAAATGTATGAAAGATAGGCCACATAATACTCGAGGATATCACCATAATCGTGTTGCTGTCTTTGTATGTTAATATGCCTTTTATGGGCCTGCTTTGTGTGTGTGGAAAGGTAGCAGTATCCAGTCATTTGGACCTATTGAGGCCAGAGGCTCCAAGCAAATCCAGGCAGGATGAGAGCAATGAGAATGGAGGAGAACAGATTCACTCCGTTATTGTCCAAAATAGGTTTTCCACTTATCCTCCTGGTGTTTACGGACTCATAGCTCACCACCTTCCCAATACTGCTGTCAAAACCTAGACACAAGCAGGGGGGAAAAGGAGAGGGGGAGAATCAAACAGTCACAATTCAGCGCATTACTCAATCTGCTCTTAAATCATTTAAATCTGAAAAGGATTTGCAAAGAGACAATTCTGGCACCAGTTACGAGAACGTTTAATTACTTTAAAATTCTGTCACATTCTGAGCCATGGGATAAAACTGTTAAAAAGCAAGCAAAACTGTACGGTAAGGTATCAGTCAAAGTGCAGTTCAGTGTATTGCTTACCTGAGTACTGCATATGAGCCCCCAGAAATGAGTCCAACATTGAGCCCAGTAATCCTGCCATGCCCCCATACAGTACAATTGGCCACTGGGGATTTGACAAGTGCAGGTCAGGGACAAATAGGACTTGGGTTACAAAGTAAGCCATACCCACCACTGCCCCACCCAGAAAGCTGGCAACCAGACCAACAGTGGTCACACCTCCATTTGTACCTGCAGGCACAAGAAGGTTGGATCAGGTTTGATCAGCAAAAACAGAGAGGAGCAACTAAGTTTTAAGACGATAAGACTCAAAGGGATACTGGTATGAAACTGTACATTGACTTTTTAGGTACATGATGCTGATATTGTTCGGAACGGTTAATAGAATTTCAGATTTTTTGTAGGGTTTTAAATTTATAGAACATTTTAAAACATTCTAATAATGCTTAAAATTACTATATTGTATGTATTCCTTAAAGCCATAGTTCATTTTCTCTTCTTTTGATATGTTCTTCAGATACCAATGAGACAAGAACAAGTTTGGCATAACAAGATTCTAGCATCCCTTGTCTAAGTGCTGTTGGCCACCTGAGAGCATTTACCTTGCAAAGAACTTATAAGCAGGGTTTTTAAATAAAAGTGTGAAGGGAAAAATATTTCAATATGTACTTCTTCCCTTCTCACATTTTTTTTAATAATTTGTACAAATAAATTCCAAAAATTTTCCAAGTATTCAAACTAGCAATAATGCAGTTCTGTAGGGCAACGTGTTGTTTATGTGTTGATTATGTGCAGATTTTTTACTTTTTAACAGCACATAAACAACACATAGAGCTGCGGCATAGCGTCATGCGGAATAAAGGAGGGAGCCGATTTCATGCTTCTCACAGCAGTAGGCCTATACGGTTGCCATAATCAATTAGAAGGAATACAGGCCTATTTTCAGTAGTGAATTTCAATCACCGTCGGTCATTTCCACACGTCTCTGTATTTAAGACTAACATATACGCGCCTAAGTGTGTTGCCATGCCAATTGTTCCTGCGAGAAAGCCTATCCGTTGTACTTTTGATATGTAACCCGTAAACTCAATTGACCACACCACTGTTATATGATAGGCCTCGACATGACAAAGAAAGCTAGCTTGAATATGACAAAAGTCTAATTTGAGACGCCAACGCCTGATTTCAGTAAGTTTGAAAGTCGTTTTTTATTAGGCTAAATCTTTTGAAATTCAAGTTAGCCTTTAAATGCAGTGTTCTTTCAACTTGCCATATTTCCTTTTTAACATAGTTAGTAACAGGCTCCCCGGTTCTCAATATAATCGAGCCGAGACTATCAACCAGCCATTGCTTTCTAGATAGAGGGTATAGTATGCCCCCTGATGTTCCGAGGACTGTTAGCATATTACAAAATGGCACAGTATGCAACCCCTTTTGTCCTACATTACTGTGGTTGAACTCTTAATCAGTGGCCACTGAGAACAGACGACACACGCCCACGATTCAATTTGAACAACTGGCCAATGGCTCAAAATCAGGACATAAACGCATCAAGGGGCACACACAACCAGCATATTAACAACACATAGTTAATAGTTAACCAGCAGGGGAACACAGAAGAGAAAGGAACAAACCAACACACACTGGACAGAGGCCTGACACTGGCCTTAATATGTGAATGTGATGCTCATCGGTAACGTTATCTGTACCAAGATAAAAGGCAACCTAGTTGTTTCCTTCTTGAGAGGGGTAGTTTTAAATAGGCCTATCAAGGCAATTAAGAATATATTCATGATCTGCGGCGATATAAAACTGTTAATATTCAAACTATTTCTGCTTATTAAGAACTGTGTGCAATAGGAGTTTTAGTTAGCATATCAATTGCCATGAAAAACTCAGGATCTTTCCTTTCATCTTTTGTTCTTCTCTATGTTCACTGAAGAATTGGTTTTCTTGTGACCAGTATTTGTGACCACTGAAAAATCTGGGTACTAAGAAAACAAGAAAACATATTCATACATAATATCATTGTCATTATAAATATATAAATAATTTAGGCTATCAATTAAGAGTTTGTTGGGCAGAAAGCTTTAACTTCTGCAAGATCAATTGGGCAAGAACTGTGGAGGGAAGTAGGGAAAACGATAGTACTTCAACCTGAGAATGTGCCTGTTTATCAGTAGTTTTATAGGCTAAATAAGCAAATATGTAAAAGTAATGCTGAGCAATGATCTTGCAATGGGACCTACATTTTACTGAGATGTTTTGATAAGTGCTTTTGACCCAGTGATTGTCTGGCACTGATTAAGCATGTACAAACGTAATTGCAAGCAGCACCTTGGCCACCTGTCATCAGAACCGTACAATTGTTGACAACAATGTTGTTGACTAGGGTCACAAAAAAGTGCAAAACTTGTTTGACATGTTTGCGGTTTTCAACATTCACGTTTTAAATCTTTTAGCCTTAACTTAATTAATTGACCGTGATCACAAGAACAAGGTGAATCTTTTCCTTGATGCCAAGAGAGGTTGCGCAGGTCATAGTTCAGACCCTCATCATCTCTCACCTGGACAACTGCAGATCTGCCCAGGGGAGGATAAGGTGACGAGCTGCATGCCTCTTTGGCATTGGCATACAGTAAGTTCAGTGTTTTATTGTCTCTGGTGGAGTAGGTTACATATTGGATGAATGTGGGCAGTCATAGAAAACGGCATGATTTAAAGTCCCCAGAGATCAGAAGGAGGGCATTTGGGTGCTGTTTGCAGCGTGCTTACAGTAGAGTTGATGGTGTCACAAGCTATGTCGGCGTTAGCAGAGGGCTAAACATATGCAGCGACCGTGATAAAAAAGCGAGAATTCCCTCTGCAGATAAAATGGCCTTATGCTAACGGTTAGGAGCTTAATGTCTCTACTGCATACCTGCTCCCTTCCTCTGATCACTCTTTCGTCCTGTCCGCCCGCAATAGATGAAAACCGCCCAGTGTTACGATTGTCCGTTCACACGGACACAAACGAAACCGTAAAAAAAGGTTGCAAAAAGAGCGGGTGTGGTGTCACTGGTTCACCAATACATTAAATAAAGTGCATTGAGGCATCACCAGGGGACAGGTAATAGAGGGACAATACTTCAATAGGAAAAGCACGCAAGATCACCTAAGATGGCCGCCCCACAAAACAATACATTCCCCAGAATCCCTCACCCCCTCTGACAGGTGCAAACCCTTAAGCCACCTGATTGGGGGAAGCATAAGAGGCCAAGGAAGGACTCTGGTGAGGAAAGAACGACACGACGACAGACAAGAGGAGACGGAGCGAAACGGCACCCGGAAAGCAGAGGGAACCGTTATCTGAAGAAGATAAGGGAAGTGTTTGACCCAAGTGGACCCTAAGTTTAGTAACCTTTGTTTTATGCCGGTTTTGCCTCGGGCTATTTTGAGTTTGCCTTTTCTGAATAAAGTATTTTTTGTTGTTTAAAACCTAACTTGGATGCTGGAGTTTCCTTTAACCTGCACTACCCAGGTAACCCCGCCCCTTAAACCTCAAGACCTCACAGTATTTACAACAAAAGTGCAAAAAAAGTTAGTTAAATAAAGAAAAATAAGAGAAACTACACCGCGGTGAAAAGGAGCTGCTGCTACCTCTGCCTCTCGCACGACACCAAACCGGAAACAAATAAAATGTTTTAGAATATACCTGTATATGTGAGATTATAGTAGTGTGTCTCACCCAAACCAAGCACACTAATAACAAGTAGTAGTAGCAGTAGCAGTATGTTCTGGGTATACAATAGGGAATGTTTAGTTTGGAACCCACCGGCCGGGACCTCTCTCCAGGTGGTGATAAGTCTTGGCTGGGATTGGCTAAGGACAGGCCCCACCTCTGAGGCCCAGGTGTCACCTGTGCTGCACGCGAGTGCACCCAGTAGAGACAAACACATCCAGGAAGCGGAGTACTGCTTACCAAAATCCACTGGAATTTCACCGGGCCCCACCTAACAGTCAAAAAACTTACTTAAATAAATTCAATGTTATGTAAATCTAGCACAAAAATCAAACACAAAAAGATGGTCAAAGCAATTCTGAAGTTCTGACTGAACACAAGTGGGACACACCTCAATCATGTAGAGAAGAGCCAGCTCAGCAGGGACTCCTCCATTGCAGAACACCTGCACCCAGTTCCTCTGTCCACCTGACAGAACATGAGTACTAATGTTGATAAATGGCATGTATAAAGAGGAAGAGACACACAGTTCACTGAATAAGATAAAATCTTTGAAAAAAACATTAATCCCCATGAATGGTAACAAAAAAAAAAACGAATTTAAATAAAAATCATCATTAGAGAACAAGTGATCTTTTTAAATGTCAATATGAAATATAAAATATTTTCATTCATTATAATTTAGTATTTTTTGATTAAACATCTTACTGCATTTGACCATTGGGAAGTTCAGAACTAACCTTCTCTGTAGTCAGGGTCAATCTTTTTTTTCTGTACCTTTCCCCAGTTAGTCAGTTTGGAGGAAGTGAAGAAAAACATCAGCAGAGAGGAGAAGAAACTCAGATTGGCCATTGTCAAGATGAAGCCTACGAGAAGAGCTGCACAGAAAGTCAGGAATTTGTGGTAAGAATGTGCCATCAGCGTTTCCTCGAGCATCGTTTTCAGCAGTGGGGGATCGAAGGATTTTGGTACCTGGGTGTTGTGTACGTTTTGCATGAATGTGTTATTAATATATATATATATATATATATATATATGATAAAATTGCTCGGGCTACAAAACATACTTCATAACATATATATTTACATCTATTAAATCATACATAATGCCTCTGCTCTGACCCACTAGTACTTCCACTGTATATTTGCCTCAGTGGATGTCAGGGTTCTCAGGGAGATGCAACCTGACTTAAACTTTCCATGACACTTTCTTAATAGAAGGAGTTCTAAGGACCTGTCATAAGGAACCTTGCCTTGAGGTGGCCTTTTGATGCTCAGTAATATGCTCAGAGCAGAGCTGACTGTTGTTGAACAAGGTTACCTTTGTGACTGCATATGTTATATAGTGGTTTCACCTTATCTGTTTATATGTATGTGGTTGATTTGTTCTTTAGATAACTCTCTCATAATAAATATTTGATCAAGCAACTAGTTGGAATATTTTAGCAGCTACCACTAATGTTACACTAGAAGGCATTTCTTTAAAAAAAAAAAAACTTTGTGGCATGGCTCAATGACAGGTCCTGCTCTCCTTCAGACCCCTATAAACAAAATATGTTGGACAACTATCTTCCTCGTTATTGTCATTATGTATATTTTTCAAATTCCCCTAATCTTGAAGAAATATTTTGAACAAACTCTCTGGATGTAATCAGAAATATTTCAATGCCTATCTTAAGTTAAAAAACAGTTTAGGCTACTTTTTTTCCAAAATAACTTTAGCAATAGGCTTACTATGATTTACTGAGGTAAGTTCTCAAACGTTAATATGGAACATTATTTTCCAATTATGAATCAGTTGGTCAGGAACATAAATAGATAATAAATTGTGCATGTCATCAGAAAGAGAAAAATCAAAATTTAACGTTAGCTAGTTAAAGGTAAAGTTACAGTCTAGGCCAGTCTACACCGGCCAATGAAATAGTGTGATCGGGTTAAAACCACCCCTTGTACTTTCAAGATTTGTTACTGAATAAAAGGAAATGACCATATTTAGATTTTATACCAATAAATCCACAAAGAGTTTTAGTGAGATATGCTGCTCTATATTAATTTCTCAGCCTACCTGGGAAAGCTTATGCCAGGGTGTTGGAATTGCTAATCCTCGGATACAGGAGGAGCAATGCAAATTCCGTGCTGGTCGTGGAACAGTGGACAAACTTTTTACCCCGGTGGGGCTGTTTGGGTGGGCATGGGAGTTTGCACATCGGGCGTAATTCGGGCATTGTACCGGCCCGTTGTGGTGAAGAAGAAGCTAAGCCGAAAGGCAAAACTGGCAATTTACCATTCGGTTTACGTTACAGCCCTCACATATGGTCATGAGGTTTGGGTAGTGACCGAAATAAGATTGCGAGTACAGACGTCTGAAATGTGTTTCCTCTGTAGGGTTGCTGGGCTCAGCCTAAGGGATAGGGTAAGGAGCTCGGCCATTCGGAGGGAGCTCGGAGTAAAGCCACTGCTCTTTTGCATTGAAAGGAGCCAGGTGAGGTGGTACAGGTATCTGATTAGGATGCCTTCTTAGCGCCTTCCGTTGGGGGTTTACCGGTTATTCTGGTAGGAGACCCTGGAGTAGACCCAGAACACGCTGGTGAGACTACATATTTTGTCTGTCCTGGGAACGCCTCGGGCTCCTCGAGGAGAATCGTTGCTGTGGGTAGGGTCGGCTGGAATACCCTGCTGAGTGTGTGCACACTCCAAGGGAGTAGGCCATTAGATGGGGGGCATAGCGGGGCTTTCCCTTACTCTGGTCTTTCTATCCCTGGCACTGCAATGTAAATATCCTCGGCGGGGATATCACGTCAGTTTTGGCAAGGAGTAATGACTACCTTCCTGTCAATTACCGAGCGTGCACACTCCTAGGTAGAATCTCTTCATACAGCTTTACCTGCCAAACAAGCTTGTAGAAACAATGTGTGTTGCAGTCAAAAGTAGCAGCAGTGTGAACTAGTTGCAAGGGGGTTGAAGTAGTTACGTGTTGTCACAAAAGGCTTGTCAAATTGCCAAGTACAGTTTTAAAACATTAGTAAGTATCACGCCAGATTTAATTTACATGCATATGTTGGATATAAAGGGCAGCACGGTGGCGCAGTGGTTAGTGCTGTTGCCTCACAGTATGAAGGTCCTGGGTTTGATTCCCACCTGAGGGCCTTTCTGTGTGGAGTTTGCATGTTCTCACTGTGTTAGCGTAGGTTTCCTCCGGGTACTCCGATTTCCTCCCACAATCCAAAAACATG
>JAVQJS010120908.1:0-21736 GCA_036024795.1 Galaxias rostratus | reverse complement strand
TAAGTTTACATTCAAGTGATTGTATTTTTGCTATCAATTTGTGTGTTTTTCCGTCTGGACTGTACCCATGAAAATGTTGAATATATGGCAATATGCAGGGGTCAACAAAGAGTAATAATACATTGATTCTGCTTTTAATTTTTACAATATTTTTTTAGGGAGACAACGCACCTGGAGATTGAGCCTTTCACCCTACTAGGTGTTTGTGCTGGCCTGATCCCGTACCCCCACCATAACCAGTCCCCTAGGAACACATACCAGTGTGCTATGGGCAAACAGGCCATGGGTAAGATGACATTCCAGTCTTACTGGCATCCGTTTACTGGATACAGTAGTTAGCTTCTTTGATCAGCAATCTGTCCCCAAACATCCTTTGCACAGTAGCAAGTTACCGGCATGCGTACCTAAACACACACTTATCACAATTAACCCAAATCCTTACATTCCCCTGCTAAATGATGTTAGATTTTCTATTGCTGTGTTTTACCCACACCAGCACACTGTGCACTATTTTTGGTCAGAATTCATTTGTGAGTGTGATTGAATGTCTTTGTGTGTTTTTGTCAGTCTGTATGCGCATGGACATCAAACATGTGGTGCTTGCGTAGGTTCTCCATTGTGCTGTGTGTGTGTGCGGAGGCCCTTTCCCTGCCAGTCACCCAGAGTATCATTAGCAATTCATTGTGTCTGCTCTGGCGGTGCTCAGGGGGTCAGTGTGCTCAGCTGCAAAAGACCACAGAGTGTGCACCCTAAGCTCCCTGGTAACCAAAACTTCCCCAAACGACCCTGCTAACATTCGTAAGAGCCCCCAAACGCCCCCTCCTCCCTTCCACCATCTTTTCAAAACACTGCGACTGGAACTATATTTGGCCCAATATCCTCTGCCTTGTCTGTTTTGTGTGGACGGCCCTATACATGTGCAAATCTGGCTGTGTGGCCCGGGCCTATTATCACAGACTCTGTGCTTGTAGCCTGATTGTGAAGTAATAGCATCTGACAAATGTCAAGGCCTCCAGGGAGGCCAGCCATTATGCCCTAACCTGGCCGTCTCCTTTCCTCCCCTTCCCAAACCTGCAGCACAGCTCAGAGGAGATCCTAGCTTAAACCCAGGCCTGGCCCTGTTATCCTGATTATCCTCTTCATACAAACAGGGATAGTGTTTAATGCTTTGCTCATTTAAGATAGACATATTGTTCTATGTCTTCTCGTTTAATCACACCCCACAATAAACAGAGGTGTGTCTAGAAACTGTTGTAGCCTTTTTTTTCCAACTCGATTGTGATGTCTCTTCACAGGTACTATAGGCTACAACCAGCGGAATCGCATTGACACGCTAATGTATCTGCTGGCTTACCCCCAAAAACCCATGGTGAAAACTAGGACCATCGAGCTGATAGACTTTGAGAAGTTACCGGCTGGCCAAAACGCTACAGTAGCAGTGATGAGCTACAGTGGCTACGACATAGAGGACGCACTGGTCCTTAATAAGGCCTCGCTTGACAGGGGTGAGCTTTAAACGCCTTTAATCTGCAAACATCTTGTTTGTGAAGTTATCAGTCGATTTGAGTGCTGAATACAAAGTGTTGCTGATAAAAGGAACGTTTCAAAGTGTATTAAGCATCTACCTTTAAAAATTTCATTAGATGCTTCAAGTCCTATTCAAATTGGCTCAAACTTAATTATATTGGCTTTCTGCACAGTTAAGCATCCATTTAGTGTAGTTTGACCTACAATAATGAAAAAGGACAATACCGGACTCTGTTTCTTTGCAGGATTTGGCAGGTGCCTTGTCTACAAAAACGCCAAGTGTACCCTCAGGCGCTACACCAACCAGACATTTGACAAGGTGATGGGTCCCATGCTGGATGCTGCTACACGCAAACCCATCTGGAGGCACAACATATTGGATGCTGATGGCATCTGCTCCCCTGGTAAGAAGCTTTATTCTGCAGCACTAAAGGGGGCCCTCCCCTAAATTTATTTAACTCTTACAACCTGTTGATCTTACAACACAATGATAATTGTACTAAATAAAACAAAAAATATATAAAAAAGATACCTCTGACACCTGTGCATTATGCTGTTTCCCTGATGATGATTATGTTCCTGTTATTTTTTCATTCATAGACATCCATGCTTTAATTGCATCGTTTCTGGTGTAAATGCACTATTTAGCTTGCAGTGGCTTGGTTTGACTTATCTATATGAAGCTTCCAACTTGTATGTCTAAGGTGAGAAGGTGGAGAACAAGCAGGTGCTGGTCAACAAGTCCATGCCAACTGTCACCCAGACACCTTTGGAGGGCAGTGCCCAGCCAGGCCAGCCCCAGTTTAGAGATGTCCCTATTGGGTGAGATCTAATCCTGCCCTCTTCTACACCACATCCAGACACAATGCTTCAACAGTTCATATCTGAGGACTTGAAGTTTTATTTATCCTATATTATATTGTATGACCTGTATCAGGTTTGAAAACACAATGTTTTCCCTCTCTGTAGGTACAAAGGGTCAACAGACTCGTACATAGAGAAGGTGATGATCTCTTCGAATGCAGAAGACGCTTTCCTGATCAAGATTTTGCTGAGGCAGACCAGGAGGCCAGAGATAGGAGACAAGTTCAGCAGTCGGCATGGCCAGAAAGGTATGCAGACCAACCACAGTATGAAATTTGTGTGCCAAAGGCATTAAATGTTTCACACTTATTAAATGCCAACAAACATCTTTAAACATATTTTGCAACCAAATTCACTGTGAGGTCAATGTTTATAGAAATAATGTCATCTTCGGTTTTAAAACATTTTGTGGGTTCCATTTAATCATAAATCTTAAACAATCCAAACACATGAGCTCTGAAATGTTTGTGAGACTCCGTTTTGGCTGTCTCACCACAAGAGATATGTTGAGTCAAGTCCCATAGCCAGTTGCTTCACTGCAGGCCCCCTCTCTATCTTTCGAGAGCTGCTTTTCAATTAATTGGCTCTTTGTCCTGTGCCAGACTATGCAAATTTATTACACCCCAGCAGCATTCTGCCGCTCCTGGGAAAAGTGTTTACAACCACCATTGTTTTGCTTCGCCTCCCCTATAGAGGGCCTGTATGATGTTTTAATCAGAAAGCTGAAAGTGGCGCCATGCATAATTTACTCACTCCATTAACAAGGCGATCATTGGGCGGTCAGCACAGCACAGGACAAGACAATGTCCTACTTCTCAGATAGAGGGAAAGAGAGGGGTCGCTCTGGGGTTAGCAGGAGACCTGCCCTTTTTGACAGGACGGAAAAGGTGTTGCTAAAGAGGAAGAACTTTGCCATTACTTTGTGGACCCACTAAATGCATAGTTTCAAAAGTGTAAATACTTTGAGGTGAAATGTAAAGTAGTTTATTTTGACTCTGGTCCAGACATTTGTTACCAAATTATCCTATCCACTAACTTGCAATTCCATTTAATCCTGTAGGCATACGATTTTCTGTTTTGTTTACGTTCTTTGCCAATTTTGCTCATCATTGCTACTAAATCATATGCTCTAGGTTCAGCTACTCGTCACTAATAAAGAATAAGTTAATTATTTACTGGTCATACACACATACATTCACAGCTGTGTTGGCTGTGCAGGGGCGGCGGGGTGTAGGAGTGAGTGGTGGGGGGCCATTGTGTGGGCTGTATGGGGTGTGATGGAGGGCTCTGGACCCTCGCTGTTGTCTTGCCTTTCTCTGCCGATTTCATGCCTCTTTTATCATTCACTTTCTCACAAAACAAACAACACAGAGGATGTCTGCTATGGGAACACTCCCTCCCTCCCTCACTCCCTCATACAGGTTTTCCTTTTTAACAAACGCTTTTCCCTTAACTCTAGCCCATTTAAGTTTCTTGTCTTTACTTTTTCCCCGTTGCCTCTTTCATCCTCTAATATTAAAATCCCCTTTCCCTTTCCCTCTTTTCTATTCACTGTTCTTACACTTTTTCTGTTTTGGCTCCTCTGTAATTGCCGTCTCTCTGTTCCTTCCTTCCTGGTGTTGGATGAGTTTCCCTTTCTAAAGGGCATTTGCCCAGTTTAGCACTGTTTCAGAGCATCAGCCATGGTCCATGTTGTGTGGATGACAGACTGGAAAGTACTCAATCTTTCCCATGTGCGTCGATTTTGATTTCTCCTCTTCAGTTGATCCCCCTTCATTTCCACTGTGTTGGACTGAAAGTCACGGATGTGTAATCCCAGCCTCTCTGTCGGGTTCAGCACCTTTCTCCACTTCCTGCTCCCTCTCGTCTCCTTTTTCATTTGCAAATGGGTCTACAATCTGTTTGCCTGAGCCAGTTTTGCGGCCCCTCAGCAAACATTTGCACTCACACTTAAGACTCCCAGCTACCGGGGCCCTCCTCCCCCCACATCATGTGAATCTACAGGGCAACTATACCAAATAGATATAGAAATGTTTGGTAGTTTAAGGCATAACACCATGATTGCAAATGCACAATTATTTAACCTATCAGCTAGACTTATCAGGGTTGTTTTTGACTTGTTCTTGTAGTTTATTTTTCTTTAACCATTCCCTCAGGTGTGTGTGGTCTGATTGTCCCTCAAGAGGACATGCCATTTTGTGACTCTGGCATCTGCCCTGACATAATCATGAATCCTCACGGATACCCTTCCAGAATGACGGTAAGTCTCTTCAACTTGGTAAAAACTGACGCAAAGGTTTGCTTGATAAGACTGGAATGGCTTAAATTCCGTGATTGTTGTTTGCAACCTCATTCAAAATACTAGCTACCATTGTTGTTCTTGCCCCTTTTTTCTCTCTGATATTCACCAGACCCACAGTCACAACAGTAGCTGTGTTGACCCTCACTCCTAACGCATTTCCATTGGTCCTTCTGAGATAAAGCTCTCATTATCTGGATGACTCAATTCTTTAGGTTATCATTGGCTTCCAGAACACACGTCCATTGACAACTCATTGGCAGCAATCTTATTGTTAACCAACAGATATTTGTTGCCTTGGAAACACCTGCTGGTAAACTCAGTTGCAACCTGTAGTCAGAGAAGACATTTCAATCAACAGAAATTAAAAAATTTATTTGAAATATTAAAGTATAGAAACATGCAAGTGATTCAAAATGTTGTGAAATGTTTCCTTGTGTGTTAGAATGGACCACCTTCTTGCCCTAAGCCCTCATACAGTCATGGCTCTGTATTGCACATGCCGTAAATGTTTGATTCTATCGGATAGAGTAGTCCCTCCTTCTTCTTCTCTAACTGTGCCTCGAGTTGTCATGGATGAGACACAGCAATGTTTGCATGACCAGATTTAGAATGGGAGTAGGTGTACATTTCTGTAAGAGGGTGTCAGCGGTCAGGGCTCTTGCTGCTTTTGACTTCACAATACAATGATTTAGACCTGTCACATTCAGAAGGCTAGCTAGACGGCTGACAGCTAGTATTTTTTGGTTGTTTACTGTCCTAGGTGGGGAAGTTGATTGAGCTGCTGGCGGGGAAGGCAGGGGTCCTGGACGGCCGCTTTCATTACGGAACAGCCTTTGGAGGCAGCAAAGTGAAGGATGTATGTGAAGACCTAATCCGCTATGGGTACAACTACCAGGGAAAGGACTATGTTACATCTGGGATCACCGGGTAAAAAATAAATCCCCATCAACATCTAAATAAATTAACTTACTAAAATAGTTATTAAAAAAACGGTTTTATTATTTATTTTTTTCCTTTTTGCAGAGAACCTCTGGAAGCTTATATCTACTTTGGGCCTGTGTATTATCAGAAGCTAAAGCACATGGTCTTGGATAAGATGCATGCACGTGCTCGTGGCCCCAGAGCGGTTCTTACCAGGTGAAGCATCCTATGGAGAAAGTCTCTTGAATCTTCAATGGAGCCACTGCTTGACAATGCCTTCCATACACTACTTCTGTGTTCCAATTCCCGGTCACTCTGTCGACATGTTGCATTGTAGAGTTGCATCTTTATCGATGTGTCTCCTCTGTGACTGTGCAACCTTCCAGGCAGCCCACAGAGGGGCGCTCCAGGGACGGAGGCCTTCGTCTTGGAGAAATGGAGCGTGACTGTCTGATTGGCTATGGAGCGAGCATGCTGCTACTAGAGCGTCTCATGATCTCCAGCGATGCCTTTGAGGTGGACGTGTGCGGTCAATGTGGACTGCTAGGCTACTCAGGCTGGTGAGTGTATTGTATTCCTGTTAGCTGTAGTGGTTGCCTTGTTATGCCTGTGGAATTAGCCAAATTGAGCCTTGTAGCTTCAGCTGTAAAAGTCGTTATTATTGAAACGATTGTGTTGATTGACTATTATTGTCCTGTTCCTGTGCTACTCCAGGTGTCATTACTGTAAGTCTTCCTGCCACGTGTCTTCACTGCGCATCCCCTACGCCTGCAAGCTTCTTTTCCAGGAGCTACAGTCCATGAACATTGTCCCACGCCTCAAATTGGCCCGCTACAACGACTAATGATGAAACGGACAGGATTTGTATGGGGTACCAAGAGAGATCAGCACTAACAAAGTTGCTGATCTAATTCTGAATCATTAAAAGCCTGACACAGGGAAGGACTTTTGCAACAATTTATTTTCGAAAGCCCAGATTTTTTTTGTTTGTAGAATACCACTCAGTGTGTTTATTTGTATTGATGGCTCTATTGTTTTATAGTGTCCCATGTGTCGATGGCTTTTGAAGGCACATTCCCTAAGGACAATGTTTTTTCTTGCTTGGGTTGTGAATAATAAAGTAAGCATTAGCTGATTATTCTTGTTGTGGGCTATAATACATCACTACCTATATTTTTTGGTCTTTGGTCCTTTCATTTTAAGTTTAATCACTTTTCATTTCAAATCAAAGATTCCCTTTGATTGTAACTGGTAGACAGTGAGTATGTGACTTGATCCAACAGAATAAAGTGTGTGAAGACCATTGAAAGGTATTTTACATCCCGATTAAGTGTCAATACACCACATCCTTTCACTAACCAAAGGAAAAAAGGGTTGTTTTGTGGCAAGCCTATTTTTGTTACACATCACATTTTAAATACCACCGACATGTACACAGCCACACACAGTTCAATTAGAGCCCTTTGATTGGACAAAAGCGGTGCATATCCGTTTGTTTGGTAGATTGTGTAAAACCGGGGAGGGGTTGTGGAGTTCTATTGGCCACTGCACCTGTCCTACCTAATGAGGGTCTAATGAGGGGTTGACAGTGGTAGGATTGCAAAGGAGTGTCTTTCGAAAGAGAGGGACACTCCCTTAAGCCTTTTTATGACTTTCAAATCAACAGATTGGATCCCTATTTGAGAGATCAGTCATCAGAACTGTGATGTGCAATTTTTTTAAGTCTAAGATTCATGTCTTAAAATAATCCTTTTAACTCTTGTTTACTCCTGGTAAAATTAATTTGTAATTTTATTTGCAATTTTAACCTTCTCCCAAAAACACTTGGGAGGGCTGAGTATTTTATGACACTGCACTGTGGATGCAAGATGCACACCTAGGTTGCCAAATGTGGCCTGCAATGCTTGTCAGGGAGTAAAGACAGTGTCCCCACGCATGCGCATTGGAGGAGAAAGTACTCCATTGCCATCCAGCGTGGTGAGTAATTCAGCCATAATCCCCCTTTCTCTTCTCTCCCTCTTCTCCCCCTCTCCTGTGGTTCCATTCATATTCTAATCACAGCTTTCCCTTCTCCAGCTCTCAGGCACTCCATCAGAGCCCTCCCAGCCTCGGGCTTTGCACTTTTACTTCCCCCCCTTTGTGGCCAATGCCTCTTCTCAGAAGCACACTAACATAAGGTTGCCACAATCAGAGAGCAGGGTGAACATGAACTGTCTCCAAGAAAGTTTAGATTTAAGAAAAAACATTGTTCTCATCTCTGAATATTTAATCTATACTGAGGTATTGTTCTATAATCCAGATTAAAATGTTACAATGAAGTTTCTGCAGCCAAGGGAAAATCGGGAAAGTTACCAAAGCACCAACAAGTGTGCTGGGATGTAAGACAGGGACTTTAAATAACATGTAGTGGAGGTGTGTGTGTTTGGAGCTTGGGGGTGTATAAACACATATTAAATGCTATAATGGAGGCCACAGTGCGAGGATTGCGTAGATCTAAGCCTCTTTTTTTCTTGGGGAGGGAGCTTTTCTTATTCAAAACAGCCTCACAAAAGACTTCCAGTGAGCCTTGCCACATCCCCATCTGACTTGGGGCCATTCATCAGCCTTCGGAGCCTATCAATGACATGTCCCCATCAGGGCTCCTATAAAATCAGCCCCTTTCCCATGAAACATCAGCAAACATTTTGACGGGTCTGGCTTTCCCCCCGCTGGATTTCTGGAGCCCCCCTCCTCCTCCTTCCTCATCCCCACCTCCCCCTCTCCAACACCACTACAACCACCAACACCATCCTTCTCTCAGCGACCCTCAGATCCTCAACATCTCCTACGCGGGCAGTGGTCACGGAAACGCTGAGTTCGAAAAAGGGAGACTTACTAAGGAGGGGGAGACGTGCACAAAGCCATTTTCTTGGACGAGCGAGTGTGTTGTTGATGGGAAGAGGATGCATTGTGGGCTGCTGGAGGAGCCTGATATGGATTCCACAGGTTGGTCCTACAACTAGACTTTGATGCCTAATGCCATGCAAGGATGTTTGGGGGAAGCGGCTTCTATTCTGGAAACCTTTTACCTTTGGGCCCTCTGGAGTGTTGAGTTTTCATACTGTCACTATAGAGAAAATCTTATTTTATTTACTTACCTTAAGTAATTTGTTCCAAGTTTAAACAAAATGTCATTAGAAGTGGTATTGTGCTTTAGTGTGAACATACCTTGCTCTAAAATAAAATATACCATTTGATTGTAGAATTGCAATTAGGCCTAAAACTGATCGGTTGGATTGCAATTTCAGATTTTCACACATATTGTGAACTAAAAAAGGAAAACGAAAATGTCCCTTCTGATGTTTGTTAGTTACGCACCTGCTCTTAATAAACAAGTTTGGGCTAAGCAGCCATGTAAGGCGCAGGATAAAGTTGCGTGATTACGAACATTATAATAGTTAGCCATAAGTTTTATGCTTTTGCTTTTTTTACTATTTATCAAATAACGGATTATTAAGTAGATTAAACCAATCAAATCAACTTTTGTTTAACAGTGGATGGATGGATACCTTAAGTAACTGAACTTTCTGAAATTATCAGTTGTTCAAAATGAACATTTAACACTTAGCAACACTGGAATTTGGAGTTACTTTAAAAACATGGATGAATTAGGCCTATTTCCGACTCGATTCGGTACAGGCCTAGATGATCAAAATTAATCCAATTATTTAGAGCCTCGCCTTATCTGTTAACTATGTTACTCATGGCAAATGCCTCCATTACAATTCAAGATTAGTGCTACAAGGGAGACTCAGGTTCAGCTCAGTGCACTTACGTCTGTGTGTTTATTCAATAATTTAGGATATGGACAGGCTATGGACCCAAAGCTAAACTGTGCAGTGTCATGAACAGAACATAGTCGACAATGACCATGAGCCTATGCATATTTTTGACATATTATTGCTATTTATTTATGTATTTATAAAATGAATTTAACAAGGAACGAAGGTCCTATGTGGACTAAGAATCTCGTAAAGGCGTCTTTGCAAAGAAAGGTCGCACCATAGAATAGAAACAAGTACTTTCAAACAGATACAAAGACTAGCAGCCAATAGTTGTCAACACTCATAGATTGTTAATTATACAAAATGAAATATTTTTATAATTGCTAAACGTCTATCGGAGCAGTTTATCCGATAAGGGTTGTGTTTGTAGGGCATAATTTATATCCTACGTTGGAGCCATGTCATCGAGTTCTTGTACATGGAGTACATCAACTATGCTGACCTATTTTAGGAGCACGAGCGATACATTCAGGGGTTTGTCGTGTATCGAGCGAAAATGTAGGAGTCACTAAACTTGAAAATCTCACTTACCCCCCATGGTTCCCTCTAACGGGATGCAGCAGGTTGCCTTGCCAACTGCCAGTCGCTTGTGTAAGTACATGTTTAATTGTTGTCACGTCCTGTAGTTACGGAAAATAAAAAATCAATATCAATTGAAATACTGTCGGCTTTTTGAAGAGACTATATTCAATGTATAAATTAGGCCAATGTCTCATTTAAAAAAAACTAATTGAACAATAGCTTTCAGACTAAGAGGGAATGCGCGCGGGTTCAATCGAGTAAGTGTACTCGCTTATAGTTTACCCCCAAAACAATAAGGAATTCCTGTCGTTTTGGGTGAAAACATCTCAAAAAGAAGCACAGCTGCGTAACGGCCCATACAATCAATTGTTGTTCAATTGCCATGTCACATTACGCGACCTGCTTAAAAGAGAGTAGGCTGTAGGCAACTGATTTGCACTTGTTTGAATCAACAGCCTTTGGTCTTCTTCTGTGTTAGACCCCAAGTAAAGAAAATGTGTTTAGCTCTACCACCTGTTGCAGTTGATACTTAATGAAGCTGTTTTCCAGCAAACCAGGCATATATACAACTATATTTAATTAGACAAATTTTAATCCATCACACCCTCATAGCATGCCCAATCCAACGACCATATATCTTACGCAATAAAATGGCATGTTGGAAATCAGTAGTCAATTAATATATTCAGTCGTTTACACATTTCTTTTTAAGTGTTAGAATGAAAATAGGTATTTATTTCGCTGTATGGTTTATGTTTTTAGAGAGCTGGATTGAAAGATGCCTCAATGAAAGCGAGAGCAAGCGGTATTCCAGTCACACTTCTCTGGGGAATATGTCCAATGAAGAAAGTAAGAAAATCCTATGTGAATTAAGTAGATTTTTGTTACAATCAACATTTTAGTAAGTACAGAGGAAAATCAAAGGCCTCGTTGGAGGAAAACATTTTTGCCGACATGATTTAGGCCCAGAGTAGGCGTACATTTTATATAAAGAACATGCATTGATACAAAAATATTATAATCTTGCTCTTATTTTGTTATGAGTTAATTTGGTGATTACAGTATGTCATAAGTTTAGCTTAAATCATTTAAAACATATGTCTCTCTTAAAGATGAGGAAAAAGAGAATAATAGAGCATCTAAGCCTCATTCTACACCGGCTACTCTACAATGGTGAGTATTTTCCTATATCTTTCTATTTTGCATAAGAAGAATTGTTGTGTGAACAGACAATTCACTAGGGTTTTGAAAATTATAGATGAATAATTACGTTTTGATAATCTTTACATATGCATAATGAATGTCATGCATGTCAATGCCATTTAAAATATGTTTTTCAATGAGGCTTTATTGTTCAAAGAATATTTTATAGTAAATAAAGATTTGTTTTTATGGTCGCACATTCATAATTTGTTTTAATTACCAAGTGCGTTGCACAATTGCTTCGACAGGGGCAATATTCGGTTCCTAATATGGCAGGTGCTCACCCTTGTGTCCAAATGTATTAGAGAAAAGTTGTAGAAATGTTAGTGTTAACATCTTAAACTTTGATTATACAACATATTTTTAACAAATCATGGATTGAGTGATAACAACTAAATTACAAGTTTCATGTTGCCATAGTTTGTTTACAGGTGTTGTTTGTCATAATAAACCTTTAATTTATTGTGTAGTTAGGCAAAAAGCCAAAACTGCTAAGGCGGTAAACATTTATTTTTTAAACCTGTTATTAAAATAGCAATGTCTAAAATCCTATATCCAGTAAGTACATTATGCAGTCATCTAGAGTGACAGGTGTCACATTAACAGGCAAAGTGCAGAAAAGCACAAAGCATTACTTTTAAAAGAAGGGGATCAATGGCAAAAGCCTTATAATTATTTTGTTTCAGTGAAATCTACATTCAGCTATGTTGTCTGTTATGGGCAGCCGTTAAAGTATTTCTATTTCTTATTTGAGTGTTATTTCATGTTAATGATTCCAACGGATGGTAGCATCTAATTATTTTTGATTTGTTATTGAATTATATTTTTATGTAAACTGTAGTCACTTATTTAAGGAGTGTGAGTTTTTTATGAATGGATACCAGCAGTTATTTTTCACAATAATCAATCAAACATTCATTATTAATGTAAATAGTATCTGTCAACTAAAATGCTTTGTTCATTTGATATACTGTCAATGTATCTTCTAAAGTACATTGCTTCTAAAACGGTTTGATATTACACTCAACTCAGACCGTCATATTTTTTCAAAATCATACAATCACAATGATTGGCAATGTTTGGGTAAACTGTTGAAACAGTTGTCAGGTTTATTAGAACAGATTGTACCGGTGTCTTTGGTTTAATTGAGAAAATTTGATGAGGGGTTGATAAAAGTGAATGTGTACTGCAGGTTGGAGGAGAACTATGAGATTGCTGAGGGTGTGTGTATACCCAGAAGTGCCCTCTATATGCATTACCTGGACTTCTGTGAAAAGCATGACACACAGCCTGTGAATGCTGCTAGTTTTGGAAAGGTAAGCCTTCATAGTTTGTTTAGCAAATGACTTGTACGGAACATTACAAGTGTACATTCAATGGCTGAATTTGCGCTAGAAAAAACTGTTTCCATATAATGGTATGGTTGATGACATATGCACATATTTAGAAAGAAAGGTTTCTTGCAGATTCGCTTGCTCTGTTACTTTCAATGCTTTGGAGCTGTCCACTGGAAAAATAATATAGAGCCATAGGAGACTTGCTTGCCTCTTTTCCCACAATTTAAAGAAACCCCTCAATGCACCTACTCCCAGCCTCCCCCAATGCCCTGGATCCTGGCCCCCCAGCCCCTAACTCACCCCTCCCCCGTCACATCCAGAGCTCCTGTCGGAGGATATTGAAAAAGAGAAGGGGCCTGGATTAATGTGTAATTAAAGGAAATTTGGAAGGGTGAGATGTTGCGGAATGTTAGATCAGTGGCTGGAGCAGTGTGGGGTGTCCTTTAGGAAGGCTTCATTGATTCAGGACAAAAAAACAAGAGAGGGCCAGGGCTGCCTCCCTGTCTGCTCATTTATCAAGCGGGGCCTGACAGAAACTTCACAGCTTGGCCTCTTTTTTCATCCTACACAATGGAGAGCTCCACTGTTTGCTAAAGTTTCTGCACTGGGAGTTGGACCAAGGAGCCAATCTCTCGGACAAAAAGAAAGTGAGAGAAAAAATAGAGGGTGTCTGAGAGAGAGCACAAGAGAGAGTTAGACAGAGAGAGATAGAGACAGAGAAAGGAGTTTTGATTTTTTTCTGAGATAAAATAATATTACTGAGCGTGGCAACTAGAACCACTTCCTCTCACATAACATTGCAACTTCCCTGGGGCAATTATTAAGTTTACATAGGTTATTATACCATGCTGACATACTTTACTTTTCAGAGTCTACAAAGAGACTGTACCCAATATCAGATTGTTCAGACTTTTTGTTTGATTAATTAATTTTGATACCCTGAGCAATATTTGCCGCAACATGTTCTTCTATATTTGGAAGGACTTTGGCTTATCACACACAACGCTATCACTCATTTTTCTATTGTTAGTTTTGTTGAGTAAACATTGCTATTATGCTCTCATGTAATCCATATGCAACACGTGCTCCATAATCTCAATAGTTCACAGCCATACCATTTGTCTCCAATTTAATTCAGATTATCAGACAGCAGTTTCCACAACTAACAACCAGAAGACTGGGAACTAGGGGTCAGTCAAAGTAAGTGGATGTGTAAGGCAAAATTTGGGACATCTGGTATAGCATTTCTGGTCATAGACCATGTTGCTTCCATTTTCTACAATGCACTATTTGTTCTTCTCAGGTACCACTACTATGGCATCGCAGTGAAGGAAAGCTCTCAGTATTATGATGTGATGTACTCCAAAAAGGGGGCTGCATGGGTAAATGAGACGGGGAAGAAGGAGGTTACGAAGCAGACAGTAGCGTATTCACCACGCTCCAAACTCGGAACGCTTCTGCCAGAGTTTCCAAATGTCAAAGACCTAAATCTGCCTGCCAGCTTGCCAGAGGATAAGGTAAACGGGACTTTAAAATGTCCAACCTCATAGCCTCTCTCTTTGCCATCCCACCAAACCCATGCCCCCTCTGGCTCTACCCTTTTATCTGGCCCAGGACCTTTAACGCACTGGGTTTTAGAGAAGGACCTTGAGGATTTATGTGTTGGCTCCTCAGTAACTCTTAATCTTTTGGGTAGATAATAAGATACAGCAATGGACAAAGGACAGGCACTAGCTGTCCCACTTTCAAAGGGGGGCCATGATTTTTAATGGTTTGTGTGTTGCTGATCTCTAAAGCCTGTTTTATATAACATTGTCCCAGTATAGTCCTGTAACAACCAGGTATTTATTGGCGCACATGTTTCGTGTAAGATTTATTTTCTTGTTTTCGTATCTCTGGCATAGCACCTTGCTACCGCAGCAAATGGTCTGTGTCACTTTCAATTTGTATTCATTCCTTTCTCTTGTCCAAAGGTATCAACTTTTATCATGATGTACAGAACACATTGTCAAAGGATATTGGACACAGTGATACGTGCTAACTTTGATGAGGCAAGCCTTTATTCTTTACTTGCCGTTGGTTAAATTATATTAATTTTTCATCGGTCATTCATTAGCTGTTGTTATAGACACTATTGTGTGGATAACCCTTGTTTGTGCTGTGTCTAGGTCCAGAGCTTCCTATTGCACTTCTGGCAGGGCATGCCACCCCACATGCTCCCAGTCCTAGGCTCTTCCACAGTGGTTAATATTGTTGGAGTCTGTGACTCCATCCTTTACAAAGCTATATCTGGGGTCCTGATGCCCACCGTTCTACAAGCACTGCCTGACAGGTGTGTGTGGTTTGTCTCTATTTACACACTTGGCCTTTTTTCCTCGGTCCATGTCATGGGACATTACAATTAAATGTTTCAGACAAATATTGTTGCGATAGAAAAAAAAATATTCGGGCAACTCATATCTGTATCTTTTCAAGAGTATCTGGGTTGTATTTTTCCGTTTGAAAGAATTGATCATGTGTTTGTTTTTCCATGTTGTTTTCTGTTTGAACTCAGTTTGACTCAGGTAATACGGAAATTTGCAAAACAGCTGGATGAGTGGCTTAAAGTAGCACTTCATGACCTACCTGAAAACCTGAGGAATATCAAGTTTGAATGTAGGTTTTTGCATTAAAAAATGTGTTAATACCTTTCAGACATAATGTACATGCGAACAACACGCATTCAGAATTTTTTTTAAAAATAAATAAAAAGGAAACAACCTATATACAATAATGATACAATTTCTCCTAACTTAAATCACAGTGTCGAGACGATTCTCTCAAATTCTAAAGCGGCAAACATCTTTAAATCATCTATGTCAGGTATCAACCTAAAGCTGTCATTCTGTTATTATTTTCCACAGTAAAGCTAGTCTATTTTTGTCCTAATGAAGCATCTTTTTCTAGGCTTCAAGGACAGTGATCCACAGTGCCGATATCACGTTTCAGATGCTGGAAGATTGGAGGAATGTAGACATAAACAGCATCACCAAGCAGACACTTTACACCATGGAGGATTCACAAGAGGACCACAGGCGACTTATAGTTCACTGTAAGTTCATGACAGTTTAGGGGAGTGTGTGTGTGTGTGTGTGTGTGTGTGTGTGTGTGTGTGTGTGTGTGTGTGTGTGTGCGTGTGTGTGTGTGTGTGTGTGTTTGTGTTTGTGTGTGTGTGTGTTTGTTTGTTTTTGTTTGTATGTATTTGAGTGTTTAAACATCTGCACATCCCTGTACTAAATTTCACAATTCTATTTAAATTAGTATTGTGTGAAAATTTTGTTTTCTCCCACACATTAAATAAGACAATAACACTGTAGTAGATGTCAGCTGTATAACAATCGTACATGACTGGTGATTTCAAGCAGGAGAGACTACAGTGATTACAAATCTACTTATAACATTGAGGACAAGAGGTTCAGTTTTTTGGGAAAAGACGAATGGATTCTCACCAATTCTTTACATTTTTCCAGATAAAAGTCGTTAAAAATATGTGTGTGAAAAAATTGTTCAAGATCATGTTATGAGCTGTTCTGCATACAGAGTTTTCCTCATTATTAAACCTTTGGTGGGGATTCTGAAAGGTTACACACAAGGGACACGTTGTAAAATATATTGGTTGTGTGCAAACAACTTTTCTTTCTTCCTTTTCCCAGTGTATCAGGAGTTTGACCGTCTACTAGAAGAACAGTCCCCCATTGAAGCATATATCGAATGGCTCGATTCAATGGTGGACCGCTGTGTTGTTAAGGTCAGTAAGCCAGCTACATCACAGGATTTTTACTTAAGGGAGTGATACCTATTTAGTGTGACTACAAAGTCCCTTTAAAAAGTTATTAGCAAATGTTTTTGTTACTATTTTAATCTTTTGTACAGTAAAATCCATTTTACATATTTGTATAACATATCAATAAGGATTATGGCTCTTCACAAGAAGAACCTGCAGGCCACCCGTCTTTCCATGTCCCGCTGACACTAAGGCTCTTGCGTTGCAATGCTCCTAGTTAATGATGTCTTCAAGGCTCCCATTTGCAGGCATTATGTTCCAGATATGGGCTTGTAAAATTTGGTTGCCCTGACAACGTATTGGACTCCCCAGACAATAGTTCAATAGGAAGGCGTATCCCCAGGGGCAAATTAAATAGTTGACTTGTTGACATGTTTTTCGTTCCTGAGGGTTAAGCCCCAATCCTAACCCAGGGGTTAATTTTACCTCCACAATCCTACCCTTCCCCCTCTTTTCTCATGGAAATGTTCCCATTAGGTGGCAGGGAAGAGGTCCGGGTGCCTGAAGAAGGTGGCCCAACAGTTCCTGCTCATGTGGTCCTGTTTTGGGACCAGGGTCATTCGGGACATGACCCTCCACAGTGCTCCTAGCTTTGGTAAGTAGCTTGGTATCCGTCATAGGATTGTAGCATCCTTTAATGTGTCTCTAATGTCACATATTTGTTCACCATATCCCAGCTAACTGTTTTTGACAGTTTTAATTGAAATCTGAACGTGCAGCTTTCATTTGTATTTTTTTCATCTGTACATTAACACCAAACGACAAGAAGGTGAAAATGCGACAAGTAAAATGAATGCCTTACCAACTGCATAGTCTTAAGTTTACTAGCTGTTCGTGCATGACCAGGGGTCTGAAAGAGATAGGGGCCATAAAAAAAAGACAAAAAAGCTCCCCCTCCCCCACCTTTCTTTCAGCCCTTTCTGTGAATATCAAAGACACAGCTGGTTGCGCTGTTTTGATAAAGCAGGACTCTGCGCGAAAACAGCTAATTAACAAAGGGTCCCACCTATCCCTAATGTGTGTTCGTCTTTCTATTTTATGACAAGACAGTATTACACAACATTTGCTGAATAGCTCCTGGTATTTATTATGCTCATGGGTGCTGGAGTGACCAGCACAATGACACCATTGTGCCACACTCACTCCCATACAACATCCTCATATCCCATATGACCCATGGGTCAGCCATCATATTTGGGGCATTTTCAGGAAGTATCCTGGCCTCTGCCTGCCTTAACACAGAATGTCAGTCATTCTGATTCTGTAGTGACCATGATGACGTGGTCTTGTCACTGAGACGTCAACTTGATCCTACACTATGTAAGCAGATTGTTGATTAACATCAGACCAGTTACTGTTTGTTTGTTCTTTGTCATTGCAAAACTCTTGTTTAAGGTTATCTTTGATCTCATCACACTAAACATTTAGCATATTTCACAAATCATGTATTGTCTGTTATATGTGTGTCTGTTTGCTCAGGATCATTCCACCTGATCCACCTGATGTTTGACGATTATGTGCTGTACCTACTGGAGTCTCTGCATTGCCAGGAGAGGGCGAATGAGCTCATGAAGGCCATGAAGGCAGAGGGGAGCACAGGTAATACACGCTCTCCTGTCTGTTCAAACAAAGTACTACTGAAAATACTATCAGCATGGAATTGTGCTTAAATTCCATAAATATAATCATACCTTATGCAGGCAATTTTGCTCATGTTATTATTAAAAATTCCACACAAACAGATGTGTAAGAACAAAACTATGAAATGGTTCAGAGTATACAGTAATTGCAACCGACTAACTGACCTCTTAATATTATCACAGCAGAGGTTGAGGAGGAGATGATGCTGACGGAGACCACGGCTACTTCCACATCCCCAGCACCTTACTCCCCAGCCAGGTCGGTGCACTCGGTGGGGGTTCCCTCTGTTAGCTCCCCTGCTGCAGCCCAGTCCCCTGAATACACGGGAGTCACATCAACCACAGGTGAGTAATGATCTGGTCACCAAAGTGGAGACAGCAAGAGAATGTGCTGAGAATTTTCCTTTTTTTTCATATTGGTTTATAAAGTTATCCTGATAACTTTATGTATAATAAAATGTGGGGTTGCTAAGGGCAAGGCATATAGATTTCCCTTTGCCAATCCCTTTGTCTCTGTGTGTGTACGTGTGTGCCAGGCGCTGTTCAGTCATATACCTGGTCCCTTACGTACACAGTGACAACATCAGGTGGTTCACCTCCAGAGGGTGAACAGCAGCTTCCATGCATGCGCAGTGGTGCCCCAGTGCCCCCTAGCTCCGCTGCCCATCGCCTACCAGTCTACCCCCACAGAGATGAGCACGGGTAAGCTTTCCAGGGAGATTCCTTGTAATTAACTGGAAATTTGTATGTGATCATATGAATTATTTATTTATTTCCCACAATTATCTGCATACATGGTAACTGGCTATGTGTGTTTCTACTAGGTATACTGGTACCTACAACTATGGCAGCTATGCCAACCAACACCCTCATTCTATCCAAAGCCAGTACCCAAACCTGTCCCACGAGCCTGGCCTCCCAGCCCCCCTCCACTACCCTGCCTACCATCGCTCCTCTGCACAGGTCAGTTCTGAACTGTTCTGAAAGTCACCTAATGCAACTTAGCACCGTTAACCGAAAACAAACTCAGACTATTTGAGAAAATGCTATAGACAATGGAGAGTTTCTGTGTGTTGAATACTGAAGCAGCAGTTGCTTTGTAAGTTAAGTCATCTTAGGATGATGGCGGTGGTTACCGTAGTGCCTGTATGGGGGGCATCATACGCAGTTGTATGAATTATGCATCTTGACAGTTTTGACGCAATTGTTCTGTCAATAGCTCTCCAGACTCTCATACCTTTGTTCTGAGAGGAGATCAGCTGGGACTCAGCGGTCTAACTTTTTTCAGAGCCCCTGAATCCCTTTCTCTACATCGGAAACAGTCAGTGAAAGGTGGCTTGGCCGGGCCCTTGGGGAGGGCCTCTGCTCCATTTTCTCCCCTTCCGAGCACTAAACAGTCTCTTCATCTATTTGAGACAGTGCCCATAGAGTGGGCCAAGGGGCGTTTATTAAAATATTGTTATTCAATGGTCTCTTTTCCGAGCGTGAACAAGAGGTCGCTGAGCCACCCGTCCTGTTCCTTGACCCATAATGACTGTCTTTTTCCGTGCCATTATCCTTCATAATAGAATCGACTGTGTCCTGTTTATATTTAGTCACATAAGGGAGACTCTTACTTCCACTTTTTTCACCCTGGCCTGAACTTAAATCGGGCACAATGCATATGCTGTGTTTTAAAGAAGATGAGACAAATGGAACACTGTTGAATTCCACCCTGCCAAAAATATTTTCTGAGAGAGGCTGATGTGGTCATTGATGTTAGTTGTCCATCACCCTGGATAACAAAAATGTAATGGGTAAAACATATAGTCCTTAAAGTATTTTGTTGTAGAATAAGCAAATGAGCTTTCCCTGGGTATTCAACATGCTTTCCTGTGATTTATGTCTTATAGCATGTTATTTGTGTTACTCCGAATATTAAACAATCAATTAACTGAAGCTTCACCACTATGTCTTCCTGACAAACATATGTTTCTGACTATTTTCCAGTATCCACTTAACAGCTCGATTTCTCGAATGGAGCCCTGCATAATGGGTGGCACTCCTCGGCTGCACCCCACACCAGTCACTCCCCGATGGCCGGATGTCTCTCCATCCAACAGCTGTTACACAAGCCCCCCTATGCACTCGTCCCGCTATGCCTCTGGAGACATGTACTCACCACTGGGCCCTCGCAGGAACTCAGAGTACGAACATTCTCAACACTTCCCTGGCTTTGCTTACATCAATGGAGAAACCACCACAGGATGGGCAAAATAGTCTTCTCGTTTGAACCTAAAGACAGTCCTATGGACAGCCATGCACATACAATGAGTCTGCCAAAACGATGGATGCAAATCACACACATCAGTTTTGTTTGAAATATCTATATATGTATATTTGGAAGCACCTAAAAAAAGTGTATCATTGTGACAAAGAAAAGAAAAGAACCGAAGTGTACAAAGAACCACAAGCTCTCAGAAGTGACACACGACAAAATTAGCCGAAATATCATGGTTTTTCTTGAGTTGGTATTAGGAACTTTTATTAAGATATTTTTCCTTGCAGCTTAATGATTTATTGATAGTTTCAAAAGGACAGCAAAGTCATTGTAAAAGTACAGCGCACCTTCCACGCTGTGTCTTCTCTCATCAATCAACCTGCTGTAAACCACAAATCCTTTGCAAAGGATGCAACTCATACACAGGTGGTTATGTCAATCAAATCCCTTGTCACTACTGTTTCCTTTTGTCAACATTGTGCACTTCATTGCAAGGTAATTCCCTGACAGCACACATGCATTCTTAGCAAAGACTTGGCAAGAGATGAGCTCTCGCTTGCAGACAGGCCCTGGTATATTAACTTAATCTTTCCCTTGGATCTGAGTAATGTAGATTGGTATTGGTATGGCCTCATTGGAACATACATGGTTCTAAACATGAGAGAAATTTGATAAATGTGTCGAGTGTGCTTTTCAACCTTCTTTTTAAAAAGTTTGAGAGCTGTGCCTTAGCAAAACCAGGCTGTGCCACAACAAGATTGTTTGCTGTGTTGGCTGGAATATATTGTATTTTATGTAACTTTGTAACATGGTGTACCTTTTTGTTTTCTGTGTTACAAGTGGTATTTCCGACTTATTGTTTGTATGGGTAGTAAATAAACATTAACCTAGGCTTGTGTGTTTTATAATGCACTTAAAGCTATTGTGGACCTATTACCCTATGGGTAGGTAATAAAAGGGAAGAATATCAAAGTGTACGGTAACATACATGAACTCTAGTCACTTTTTATGTAAATAAAGCACTCAAAAACATCTGTGGTGACTGTTAAGCTGTTACAGTTTAAATCCATATATGTATGTGGAATTATTTGTTGCCACATAAATCATTTAAAAAAAATCCCAAACAAAAGTCTGAATCTTATTTCTTCTAACATTTTGGTGAAACAATAACTATTTCTTTTGTAAAAATAATTGACATATCTAAAAATGGTTTTGGCTAAGTGTAGTACACATTATTATTAAAGTTCATTAAGATGTGATGTAGACTCACATTAAAGCTTTATTTCTATATTTGGACTACATCACTTGCGCACCGTCCCCTATGCCATTTTGAGACCACAATTGACAAAATAAGTATTTTCTATTATCTCTATTATCGACTGTCCAAAAATATGCAGGCTGATTGGTGACTCTAAATTGTCCGTAGGTGTGAATATGCGAGTTGTTGTTTGTCCCTTTGTGTTGGTCCTGTGATGGACCGGCGACTTGTTTTGCTTTATTTTTGATTACTTTG
>JAVQJS010120905.1:0-17640 GCA_036024795.1 Galaxias rostratus | reverse complement strand
GATGACATGACATGTGTGAAGGAGGAGATCTTTGGCCCAGTGATGTCTGTTTTGGCTTTTGATACTGAGGAGGAAGTCCTTAGGAGAGCCAACGACACTACTTATGGACTGGCCTCTGGAGTCTTTACCAGGTGGTAGCCCCAGACATGTTAATGTTCTTATGATTTAGTGTAATGCACATGCCTTAACTTAAGGATTTTACCCACATGAATCTTTGTTGAAGATGCTCTGCAGGATTCCAATGGTTAAAGTAGATTTAGATGTTTTGAGAAATGCTGGTGTTACTATAGATTATGTAATTAAATTATGAGAACAGACCCATACCTGTGTTAGTGTTGATAAAGTAACATGCTCATTAGAACTTTTTATTTTAGGTAATTCAGGGGTCATTTTTCTCATTGTTTATTCAGTCCAGTTTTTATTTAGATCTAATTTCTCTTTAGGGATATATCCCGTGCCCACAGAGTGGCTGCAAACCTAGAAGCTGGTACCTGCTTCATAAATAACTACAATATTAGTCCTGTGGAGCTTCCATTTGGTGGATACAAGAATTCCGGTGAGATTGTCGAGTATAAGGTCTTCAGGCAATTTAAAGCTCAAGCATGTTTTCGGCATAACAATGTTAATTAAATTAAATTAATTAAACTAACTTTGTCGTTACATGTTAAATACTGCCAAACATAGACAGGTCTAAGGCAGGAAACAATATACCAGTTGAATAGAAAATTATCTTATGTAATTATTTTATAATTTGAGAACATGAAGTTTCAATTGAAGGTTAAAGGTTGACTGTTAAGATACTTTTGCCACATTTCTTGAAAAGGTCCATGGAACTAGTCATACCATACAGTCTGAAGATGCCAACAAGAGAGAGTTTCTAACTTGTCCCTATTGATATCTATTTTTTCAGGCTTTGGGAGAGAGAATGGCCAGATTACAATTGAGCACTACTCCCAGTTGAAGACTGTGGTTGTAGAGATGGGTGATGTCGACAGCCTCTTCTAAACACAATACAACTAATGTTAAGCCAATTTGGACAGCCTGTTTAAAACATCATGTTGGGTTTTTGAATCTGACAGAAAATATAAATGATCATGTATGTCTTCCATGTAATATGTGTCAGTAAATAGTTAACCACCTTATTGTAAACAATGTGAAGAAAGGGGTAAATTTTCTTTGAAAAATCACATGATGTGCCTGTTACAAGAATTTGTGTTTATCATTACCAAATCAAGCACATTTCAGTTGGTCCATAATTAAGCTCTGAATGTATTAAAAAATGCAATAAATTAACTTAAGTTTTATTTGCTGTCAATCAGTTATTTGAAGTGCAGCGACAAGCTGTTTAGAGATATTAATAGAGAATCACTGTTAGTGATGGATCAGATACTGCAAAACATCAGATATATGGTAGGGAGGAGTCTAATCATATACTCTTCCGGATACGGAAATGTCCGCTTAATGAAATGTTTAGGTGCACTAGCTGGAAATTTCATATTGAATTGTGTCGAGTGGTGCTAGAAGAAAAGTGTCCGATAGGATTTCTACATTACCACACAACTGCTATCTGTAAGTAGATTGGACTGCGATATAGGTGTTTCCTGGCATTGGAGACAGTGCCTTCCGTTGTCTCGGATATCTGTTGGTCATGATAGCGTACCGTTATTGTGTATATTTTTGAAAGATAAATCTTTCCTAATTATGTGTTCATCAGTTTTTTGTTTTTAAATAGTGCTCAACTTGACAATAATTAAAGCGTATTACTGCAACTGACATCTGTTTCTCAAAACGGAATGTGCTGTCACAGGAAATGTGTGACGCTACGTTTTTTCCCCACCGCCAGTCTATTAGTTTCTTGACGCTGAAATTATTTTTAAAAAAGTTGTGGTTATCCTTTTGGCATATATTTGTTTTAAGAAGCTGGTTATGGGACACGCACTGAACTGCCTGGCTTTTGTGTAATGTTTCATGTCCAAGGTACACCCAAGAGGTATGAATGAATTTGCAGTTCTCAACACAGGGCGTAAGATGCCCTTAATTGGACTTGGAACTTGGAAGAGTGAGCCAGGACAGGTATGTGATGTGCTTTAATATGCATGCTTAGTCAAAATGGGTTTAGCGAATTGAACAAGTGAAAGTGTATTCCTTTATTTATCCACGATTAACCTGTGCTTTCCCTGCCTGTTTTAGGTGAAACAGGCAGTGATTTGGGCCTTACAAACTGGGTATCGACACATTGACTGTGCTGCAATCTATGGCAATGAGGTGGAGATTGGAGAAGCTCTACAGGAGACACTAGGGCCTGACAAGGTAAACCAACCAACTCACCCACAGGCGATAGAATTACATTTTTTTCCTTAAACATTGTTTTTACAGTGTTGATGTTCCATAGACTCTGAAACGAGAGGATGTGTTCATAACATCGAAGCTATGGAATACGCAGCATCACCCGGAGGATGTAGAACCTGCCCTACTGAGGACGCTTAAAGACCTCAAGCTGGAGTACCTGGACCTCTACTTAATACACTGGCCCTACGCTTTCCAGTGAGCATGCATTTACCACGTTTCCTTTCCTTTCTGTACTGCAAAACAGTGTCATGAGACTATGTTTAGTATTAATTGTCATAAGACAATAAAAATTCTTTAGGTGCATATGAAGTATAATAAAGAGGCAGATCACTTAGGTATGTCTATGTTCCAATTTCAACTTGGGCTCAGCTTCTTCACATGGTATCTTCTGTTTTTTCTCCTAGGCAAGGTGACACTCCTTTCCCTAAGAAAGACGATGGCACCATTCAGTATGACGACACTGACTACAAAGTAACGTGGGCAGCCATGGAAAAGCTAGTTGGAAAGGGCCTGGTCCGAGCAATTGGACTCTCGAACTTCAATAGTCGGCAGATAGACGATGTGCTCTTAATAGCCAACATTAAGCCTACTGTACTTCAGGTAGAGTAATTAAGAAACTGATGTGACTATGTATTATTCACAACAGTTTTGAAGTTGACTAACTCTACCTTTTCTTTGTTCATTTCAATTTGTTAGGTAGAGGGCCATCCCTACCTGGCCCAGGTGGAGCTTTTGGCACATTGCCGGGACAGGGGTTTGGTTATGACAGCTTACAGTCCACTGGGATCTCCGGATCGGGCTTGGAAACATCCCGATGAACCCATTTTATTGGAAGAACCTGCAATTGCCACTCTGGCAAAGAAATACAACAAGTCCCCTGCACAAATCATCCTTAGGTAAATAAATTAATGTCTACTTAAGTGCATATAAAGGGCACATTTGTATATACCATGAACATCCTTTGTGCACTTTATCCTAATTTAGTCAATGTCTTATTTTTCCAGATGGCAAACCCAGCGAGGAGTGGTAACAATACCAAAAAGTGTAACAGAGTCCCGTATCAAACAGAATATACAAGTGAGACTTGGGAATTGTGAATTGCTTGGTAGTATTTGAGATGTTGTTATTGGGCAATATTAAACTAGATGTAATAATTTTACCTGAAATGTATTAATTGCCAGGTATTTGACTTCACCCTTGAAGTGGGTGAGATGAAAAGCATAATGGCATTGAATAAAGGCTGGCGATACATAGTACCGACTATAACAGTAAGTGTGTCCTTCTAGTTAATACTGGGGGTCATTTATAGACGTTATTGGCTAGTGCAAAGAAAACCGTGAAGTTGTATACTGAGATTATGTGGATACAGTGATTCATTACCTATCTTAACCATTCATCTGTTTTTTAATCCGCATAGGTCAATGAAAAGCCAGTCCCCAGGGATGCTGAACATCCACACTATCCTTTCAATGAACCCTACTGAAACCTCACTCTGCTGCCTGCTTTGTGCCTTGGGAACACCTCCCTCACCAATTTATCACACACATCTAAATTCCCCTTAAATCCTGACATTTCAGTGCAAAGAACGCATTTAGACGATCTGTCAGCCAAAAGTACGCTTTTGTCGGATTACATATTATTATTATTGGTCATGTTATGGAATGATTTGTACACTTCTCTTGATTTGTTTGTCTTTAAATACAGTATATAAACCTTTTTGTTAAAGACCTTGGGAGTGCGTTTTTCCTATATTTACAATGGTCTGTGAACACCATTATTTTCTGATCAAATACATTTTAAAATTTCCGATTGTAATCAATTCGAAGCTAAAATACTGTCCACAGTGCAATTCGTAAACATGGGGTTTACGATTGCATAGTTTGAAAGTATTTGATTTAAGATTGTAATTAAGATACATAGTATATTATAAGTTACTGTTCTTTATCCTCAAGAGGAAGTGTGATGAATGCGAGCTTTCACTGAATTGGTTTGTCAACGACTGTGTATAAAGATAGTAAGATAAATCCGTTGATTTTATTGGTCTGAAATTATTCTACATAACTGCACAATTCCTACGAGATGAAGACAAGCAGGGTCAGATCGACCAATATTATCAATGGAATAAATGTACTTAATTATACGCTGGTGACAGGTTCAAGTAGCTTGGGAAGAAACCGATTTGTTGATAAATAATTGATCGGCATGGTGGTACTCTCACACGTCCATATCAAGCCTTCACAACTACAGAACAGGCGTTTCTGCGCCTGTTCCTTTATATTATTCTCCCGCGTTCTGCCTCTGGCAAGTTGAAAGTTCAACGGAAGTGACCATGAGTCACTTCCAGTATTTAATCGCGCCAACAAAGGCACTGATAGAGAACGAGCAGCAATAACCTGAACTAGACCTCCTGTCGCATTTTAGCCTGCCACAATAGTTAAATCCCACCAGCCAAATACAACTAGGCAATATGCCGGAGGAAACAGCATCAGCGTCTGGAAGGTAATTTTTTGGGGGATATGTGCCTGTTCTGAATTAACTATCCCGTTAACGACGTTCCAGCTCACACAACTGCAAGTAGTAGTGTAAACGTAACGTAACGCTTCCAGCACCAGCTAACGCTTGTTTTTTTTATTCCAGCAGCGGCAGTGCACGCAATTTATTGTGGCTGGTTATCAAACGCCAACAAATCTTTTCTTGTGCAGCGGTTTTTAAAATATGTATTGACATTTGATCTATTCGCTCAATTTCCCGAACCTCATTGACTTAATCCATATATGGCTAGTGCGTTAGCTTGCGTAGTCGATTCGTCCTGTGATGTGGTATTGTTTTCAATTGACCCAATTTTGGCAAAAGTAACTTTGGTATGCATTCGCGAAATTTTCAATATGCAAACTTAAACTCCGATTGCATTATACTCTGACAATTGCATCCCAATGCCACCATTTAATCCCCTGAACTGGCACTGGCTGCAGAATTGTTTGACCAATTAAGTACAAGTGACGTAACTACTTCTTCACCTTGTTCGTTATTGTTTGCAGTTCGTTTTCAATTCACTGCTTGCAAGCTTTGCGCAGCACGCCGGCCTGGTGGTTAGCACTGTTGCCTCACAGCAAGAAGGGTCTTTCTGAGGGGAGTTTGCATGTTCTCCCCGTGTCAGCGTGGGTTTCTTTCGGGCACTCCGGTATCCTCCTAAAGTCCAAAAACATGCAGGTTAATTGGTTACTCAAAATTGTCCTTAGGTGTGAGTGTGAGTTGAATGTCCATATGTATCGGCCCTATGATAGACCGGCGACTTGACCTGTCAATTTATTCGGGTTTCTTTAGCTGCATGGAGGAAAAACCGTGTTCTTCGAAATTCACGGACAAGTGAGTGTGTTTATTTAATTAACTTGTAAAACTTTAATGGCTAAATGTTATAATCCAGCGTTTATTTTCTACGGTTACCTGTCTTTCTTTTAACCGGATTGCACATTTACAGCTCTGACATCATGGAGGAATCCAAGAAGTTGATTGGGACTGGTGAACGGCACCTGGTGATGGGAGATGTTGTCTCTGCCGTAAATGTATTCCAGGAGGCTTGTGGCATGTTGTGAGTACAGCAGACTACTACTACTACTAATAACAATATCTATGGTGAATTTGACTCGGGTAGTCTTAATCACATTAAAGCTTTTTCAGAAAATAGATCTGTATGTATTAAGCTACCTAGTTTAGTATTGCAGTATTCATATGAAGTTTGCTCCTCTATTCCTTAACTTATTTCAGAGCTGAAAGGTATGGAGATACTGCGGATGAATGTGGTGAAGCATTCTTCCTATGTGGGAAGGCTCTGTTAGAGCTAGCAAGGTCGGTATTATTACATTTATTTATAGAATGTTTATCTCAACCTTGTGTACCTTTCGATTTGTTGCCTTTTTAGATGTTTCTGTCCAGACATGTACGTAAATTTAGCATTTGTACACGTTTGTGTATTCTGTTTTCTGCTTTTATATAATAATCTGATGTGCTCCAGTTTGGGGTCTTGGAATACATTTGTCCAAGACACTTCATGCCTCGTGTGTATCGTGTTTTATCAAAGGTTATAAGCAATTTATGTATGTTTAATCCACTTTCAGAAGGGAGAACACTGTTCTGGGGAATGCTTTGGAGGGTGTCCCAGAAGAGTCATCTGAGGAGGGAGAGAAGCCTGATGACTCTAAAATTGAGAGTGCGGACAACCTTGATGGTATGTATCTTGAGGTTTAAGTTGAGTAAGAATATGTTTGCATTAATTTCGTCTGCAGACGAGGGACATGCTTTTAAAACTCGTCAACTTCCACCAACACCTGGTTCAGATGAAACTAGGGATGAGCTTCGCATGCAGGTTTATGAGGCCATGGCTGAAAAGCAAGCTACTGACGGTGCTAAAGTTGAAGGAAAGGATGACTCTGAAGTTAAGGAAGAAGTTCCCGAGTCCCCTCTTAATGTTGAGAAAGTTCCTCTTGAGGCTTCTGAGGTTGGCACTGAGAAGTGTCCTGTCGCGTCCCCTGGAAAGAAGGTTGTTGAAGATTCTGTACAAATAGGAGCAAATGCTGACCCAGAGACTGAGGAAAAGGAGATGGAACAGGAGGATGAAGCGGGTAGATGTTAATGTAGCTCACATTTGGGTGTGGTGCACAAGGCCTGTACACATGGTGGTTTAAATGGTTGCCACTTACAGATTGTCTGTGTAAGGGATGTCCAAAGGTGCTTTCTGGTCATGTCAATGTCTCGTAGACCATTTTAAAAAATGCCAATTTCATTGTTCTGTTCAAAGATGATGATGATGATGATGATGACAACGACGACGATGATGAAGATGAAAACGAGGATGGAGAGGCTAATACTGAGGACAAGGTGATCTTTTACTTTATTCCCAACCCAGACTATTTTCCTATGGTTAATAGCAGTTCATGGAAGACGTAAATTTTGTAAACCAAATGAAACCCTTATTCGATAGGAAAGTGAAGAGGAAGTGGGAAATTTGCAATTGGCCTGGGAAATGTTGGAGATTTCTAAAGTCATCTACAAAAGGTACACATTGTTGTGGACTATTTGCGATGGCACCTTTTTTCAAGGTTAAAAATGCTTTGTTTAACCCCTTTTTCTATTCATAGAAAAGAGAGCAAAGAAGACCAGCTAATGGCTGCACAGGCCTATCTGAAGCTTGGAGAAGTTGGCGCAGAGTCTGGTACAACTGATTACTTGACTCACGGAAGATGATCACTTCAAGTTGTGGTGCCTTTTATTTTTTGTCTTTTATCCTTTTTATTGTTCAGGGAACTACGCACAGTCTCTAGATGACTTCCAGGACTGTCTGGCCCTTCAGCTGAAATACCTGCCACCCCATAGTCGTCTGCTGGCTGAGACTCACTACCAGCTGGGCATGGCTCTCTGCTACACTGACCAGTACAACCAGGCCATTCAGCACTACCAGAGCTCCATCAAGGTTATTGAGAGCCGCCTGGGTAAGACTTGGTGTTTAGAGTCCTTCTGTGGATCTTGGAACTCCCAGAATACTTGTGTGGTTACCCCAGTTGTAAACTGATCGCATATTTTGATGCATGTCTGTAGCCATGCTACAGGAGGTAATTGACAAGGCTGAGGGAGGAGACTCCAAGGAGGAGAAAAGTGAAATGGAGGAGCTCAAGCAACTTCTCCCAGATATTGCTGAGAAGGTTGAAGACGCGAAGGAGAGTCAAAGGACTGCCTGCTCAGCTTCTCAGGAAATCCAACAGACCCTTGTGAGTGGGGAAAATGCAGGGGTTCGGCTTAAAAGTACCCTTAACTGAGTGCAATATTAAATAAACATTTGCATCTATTGAGCAAGATCTCTTTCAGGGTGGAGCTTCGACTTCATCTGCATTCTCGAGTGAAAATGGAGGACAGTCTGCCTCATCAACCTCTAAGGTATGTCCTGACAAACTCAAAATAAAGGCTGGCTTTTGATTACAATGAACTGATTTTGTTCTTTATCTTAGGTCCCTGTAAAGCCCTCTGATAGCTCATCATCCTCAAAGTCCCCGTCAGACATTTCACACCTGGTCAGAAAAAAAGTAAGCTGCACGCTTGACAACCATAACACCCCCCCACCCCCCTTCCCCTTTGCTTTTCCTCTAGGTGCTGCTTTTCTATTTCATACAGCCTGCCTTTTTGTACATGGTTTGCATGTGCTGCCCTGCCCCTTCATGCTCATACTGCATGTGGTCATTGCTTGCTCCCTTGTTGGCTTTCTATTTGTTTTGTTCCCCCCAACTTTAGACTGGGTGCTTACTATCTAATGGTGGCATGTTGCATTAGAACAACTTGTTTTGTGGCCTCTTTGAGTCTGGATGTTTTTGGAATGTGGTTTTGTAGAGTTTGTGATCTAAGGTAGCGTAGAAGAGGGTCTTGTGTAGCTGAGTGCAAGCCAAACTCTTTGTTCTGTCCTGGTTTTTGTTGTGCAGAGGAAACCAGAGGAGGAGAGCCCAAAAAAGGAGACAGATGCTAAAAAAGCCAAACAGGAAACTACAGTTAATGGCGGTGGAGACTCCGCAAGCAATGGAGTCCAGACGAAAGGTTCTAAGGAGGCGAGTGATAGGCCTAATATCTTCTTTGTAGGGCCAGATGTGGCAAGGGGAGCCAAATGATGGGTATTGGGGATGGCCCTTAGACTTGGTTTAGTTACAGGAGCTGTGGCTACTGGTTTATTTTTGACCTGTGCATGGGGTCTACTAAATCAGATTTTGCTGCTGGATCACCCATCTAACGTGCCTCTGTAAAAACCTAATATGGTAGGTGGTTATGAGCAAATGCCTGTGAAAAAGCACTTGCCTCTCTGAAATTCTTCCTATTCATATGTGTTTTTGTTTTTCTTAACCCCTGTAGCCTTTGCCACAGTCTGCCTCTGTGGAGTCTTCGGTATAATGACCCTCATGAAACAACTTCCTGATCTTCCAGCCAGCAGACCGTGACCATCTCTTAACCTCGTTTTTGTAAATAGAAACCATTTACACTCGTTTGTCCAGGGTTTTGTATACTAAAATTTAATAAAATAAATTTGCAATTAATACTTGTCCCGAGAAATTTCCTGAGTCACAGAAGGTTATTTTCTTTCTGTGGACTGACTCATAATTTGAAGTCTTAGCCTGAGGTCTGAAGCTTGCAAGTCCTGATAAACGAGCTGCGGAGGAAGGGGAAGTAGTTGTATTTAACAATGTCAAGTCGACATGGTGTTACATCTAAGCTAATGTATTTGCTACCTGTTAGACAATACACATCAAGCACCTACCTTCATGTATTTTGAAGCAAGCTGGTTAATGAAGATCTTTGTGCTGATATTGGATGTGGGTATAAGCTGAGAGATGACTGGGGATTTTATTCGGGGATTGTAGGAGTCCAGCTGTTCAACAGGCAGCTGGGACTTGTCTCTGTTCTAGGAGTGGTAGAAATGTTTGGATTGCTCAGCCATAATCACTTGTCCAACAATTTGTCCATCTCAAATGGAGACAGAACAGACCTTAACCTCATCAGTTGCAAATTCCTGTCCTACACCCAACCGCACAAGCACAGATGCCCCACGCAGGATTTGGACCTATTAGTTGTAGCAAAACAAATATTAACCTGGTGTTATTGCAACAAAACAAGCAATTATCAAACAGCTTCAAAGTTTACCATATCTGTTTGCAGCAGTTTCTTTAGAACAGTGGTACAGTTCCCATTTGCAAGTGCAGAAAGAACAGCCTTTGAAGTACATAAACACTGTCATGCAGTTTAAAAAAATGTTGTCTTCAAAGAGGGTACGTGATTGAATAATGTGCTATGTTAAAATTTATACAAATGTTGTGTTTATTAATGAAGCAAAGACCTTGAATATGTGTATGTTAAGCACTTTTACACATGTCCACGCTGACCTTGGATGGGTAACCTTGGTAGAGAGGCAGCTGATGGCACTTGTAATTGCAGAAGCCTTCTGTAAAGACAGGGACCGCTGCCCAGCACTGCTCTTTTAGGCTGAGTGATTCCATAAACCCCGGAGATGCAGTGGTGTTCTGATCATCGACGATATACACAGCATAGAGGTGGATTATTGCTGTTAAATAGGGATGAGGTATTCTATCCTGGAAATACTGCGACAATCAAAAACAAATCTGGATGTTTGTATGATTGCTTATTGTATAGTGTAACAACTGAGTAGACAATGTTTGTAATATTAGGTACTGGCCCAAGAATTTTATTAACTACTTTAAAACCATCTTTCCAAGTGGGTGCACTTTGGCTGCTGTTAGGGTCCAACTGTAGGATAGGTGTTGGATAGTCGTGGGCCACCCAGCAAGGCCCATGGTAAAAGGCTCCAGGGGGATTGAGAGAGCAGAGTCCCAGGGTGAAGGCTGACCAAGGGAGGTTCAAAGCTTGATCCACAGATAACTGTCAAAAAGGGCCCAACAGGGAAGTTTCACCATATAGATAAAATCTAGACTTATAAAGACCAGCATGCTATAAGTGTTACTAGTTGACCTGAAAGCAGTCTTTGGGGGTGATTGAGGTAGGTGAAGGTGATTCAAAAGGGATGGGGTAGGCTGGCAGATCCTCACAGTAAATATACAGTCTTGCCACCATGTTATCGTTGGGTTCAAAAAGCATCCCAAGACTTTCCTCAGGCTATGAAACACACGCATTGAAAGCAAGTTAGAAACTGTGTAAAATAACACAAGGTTACTTTTTCGATCAACATTTTTTATATTATTAACATTAGCAAGAAAATCTGAAACAAAGCATACCAAGGTTGTTAGGGCCATGGCCGAAGGAACTGGCTTTAAATATAATGGGATCAAATGGGCCCCAGTGTTCCAACAATTCTTAATTTGGCCTGCTTTTTGCGTCTGGGCTATACATTGGAGAAGAGGAAGAACACAAAAAACTCAAGAATTTTCTTATCAGTACATTGGGAAACAAGATTATACACTGATATATTATACTATAATATATATGACCATATTTCCTTTTCAAATAGAAAATAAAATTTGTTTTCGTAGAGAAACACTCACTTTTAGGAAGAGTGTGTGTCAATCTTATAACGCCCCATGCTAACATGAGCTCACCCCTCTCAGCCAAGTTTCCCACCAGGCAGTCCTGCTCCCATGGTGGGCTGTGTTTCTGCTTCACTAGGCCAGAGATTGGCATGCTGCTTCCCCCAGGCAAGTTGTAGAATCGCAGCATTAGTATCATATCATCTTGTGGAAAGACATGGCCAAATTTGATCTGAGGGCAAAACATGTTAATCAGTCAACCAATTTGGTTGACATTCACATTAAAACAGGTCTTTAGGAAAGGTACAGTACCTGTTGCTCCCCAAAGATTATGTGACCATATTCTATGGAGGTGCGGGCAGAGTAAGTACAACAGTGCAACCCCGAGTCACCACACATTATCACCTTAAAGTAGAGGAACAAATACTTATTTTTTGGGTGTGTACTGCACATATTCTACTGGGCGTTACACGTGCATATCTAAAGCACATACACCTTCTACTCTTGTACAATTTGGCTCACCTTTCCTGTCTTTTGGCTGTAGCCAGTCAATTTCAAGCATCCTTCTCCCTGAGGTGCCCCTGTCACCCTGTCCACAATGATTCCCAATCCCACCCTGTCTCCTGTTTCCTTAAGTGGTCCAAGTATACGAGTGCTGCTCTTGCTGTCATTCAGAGACGTAAAGTAATTAGTGGTGCTATTTATGACAATAGTGATTTGTAATTGTTATCAGAGGCCATTCTATAAAAATATTTTATTTAGTGTCATAACCCAGGAGTAATGATCAAAAACCCAAAATATGTTGCTTTTTTCAGTCTTTATTTAAATCATAAATTAACAAAAAAAATACACCCAAATCACTTCGACTTGTCACATACAGTTCAATGTGCCTCATAATAGACCTATTAGTTTATTCTGAGAACAGGCGAGAACCAAGAAAACTGAAGTCTGAATTAATTTGTCGAGAACACATATATGGTGTGCAGGGTTTATTTTCTTGTACTGGGTCTTAGTTTTTCTTTCTCACCTCTGACTAAATTCCTCTGTAGGAGGAGGGTCCTCATGATTATTGTGGGGAAAGAGAGAAAGGAAGGGGTTGGCTGCTTGTTGTAGCAATGCCAATGGAGGTGGAGGGTTTACTTGAAGAGTCACAGGATGAGATGGCATCTTTAAATAGAAAACATAACCAAAATTGGTAACACAAAACGTCAAACTTCAACTCTAAATTATTAAATACACAGATTCTGCTTATTATGATTCAATTTTGGACTCACCATAATTGGATACTTATACTGGTTGAGATTACTAGGTTCAGATTTAGCAAGTGTTTGTAAATCTCCATCGCGAGCGTTGACCACCCGAAGACACAACTCCATGTTGCCAACCTCAAGTAAACAAAAACAGCAAGGGGATTTTACTTTATTTATAACTGAAATCTTACTTTTATGCTAAGACATCCAGTTGAGATGCTCAAAATACCATTGCATTCATGTAAGTATAATATCATGTCATTCATGACAAGAATTATCATGTTATGAACTTAAATCTGATTCAGTTAGAGATATTAACTTACCTGTGGGACTGAATTTAGCTGACCCGAGCTGAGGGAAGGCCGAACTGGAAGGCTGCGAACTGGCACCCTCCAGTGCCCACTCTGAACCTGGTTGTGAGGGTCAAAAAGCTCCAGTCTTGCCCACCCTCTGGACACTAGCCTCTGGATCTCCGAGTCCAGACCCCCAATAGTTTGAACCTCCACCACTAGTGACAGGGAGGGAGATGGCTGCATCCTGGCAAAGAGGGAGGTTGAGAGGAAAACAGATATACTGTTATATTATTATTATATTATATTTTATTATTATATAATAATTATATATTTTTGATAAAGTCAGTAGATTGCAATTTGGTTTTGTTGCTGAGACACATTTCCTGGAGCAACTCCTAAAGGCCTCGAATCTTCACACACCATTTTCAAGTTTCACTCAGCGGTACAAATATCAAACTACAGAAACCAATTGTCTGTTTAGGTAAAACAGTAACAGTAGCCTACATAAGTTGTGTCTACTATTTAACAAACATTATGCTCTGCAAAGACAAAAGAGAAAATCTTTCTTTGATCTGTTCAGCAAAGAACATAGTATACATTATAGACAGCACACATTAGTTACCTGGGTACAGGTTGCTTGGCTGACAAGGTGACATAGTTGCCTGGAGGAACATTGTGGGCATAGGGCAGATTTCCTCCAGGTTGGCACTGCACAGGGGGCAAAGCGATAGGCCTCCCTAGCTCCCTTGCCCCATCGTAGAGTGCTGCTACCAAACACAGGGCCCTAAGAGTGGTATCCACCCCCAGCACCAGGTCGTAGAAGATAACAAATCCGGCCCTACAATCCATCTCAGTTACCAGGGGTAAATAGAAGTACAACTGATAATTACTTTTATTCTCTAAAACATTATTGTCTGTTATGAAAAGACTTACGCAGGGTCATAGGGTGCCGGTCCAAGCGAGACGAGTGGATCAAGCACATGTCTTTCTAAGTGAGAGGTTTTTGGCCTGTGCTGGGTCAGTAGGACATGCTGTTATTAGAGCAACATTGCGTGTACCGACACCTACCATTAAAATATCATGCTTTTAACAAGTGTTCTACCATGGCCGCGGGTGCAGCATGCATCTGGACCAAAGGGTGCATGGCTGGCTGGGCAGGGAAGGGGAGTGGAGGAGGAGGTGGTGGGGCTTGTCGGCGGTCCCTGGGATACTCTTGGGCTCTCTCAAACTCCCTTCGAAGACTCTCAATCTCATGCTGGATCCCTGCCATATGGTGGATATGCTCTCTCTGGATCAACTGAAACTCTGTCCCCACCGCTAGATTGAAGAGACAGTCTCATGTTATTTGTTTCCACCATAAAAATCTGAAACATTGCACTTTGTGTGGGAAGGACGGACAACCTTCGTCACCCAGCTGTTTGTCCCTCATCCGTTGGATCCGTAGGATCTCCTCCTCCAGTCTCTGGTTCTCTTGCTGCACAGCAAATACATCAGATTTTTGAGCCCATGGAACAGGTATTGATTCTAAGTATTCATAAAGAATAAGATACAGCAAAAGAAAATATTAGTAAAGAATGCAATTAATACTGTCCACGTTATATATATATTATTATATATATTGGTTATCTTCTTAAAAGTCCATTGCTGCAAGTTGAAAATTATTTTATATAACTTCCAACATCTTATTCTTCTATTAAAAGTTGGTATTTTTACATCTATTTCTACATTTATTTTACATTATATACAAAGGTATAGTAAAGGGCACCAATAAAGGTGATCAGAACTATAAAGGGGCCACACTAAAAATGTGAAACACTCACTTTTCTTTTTTGCCTTGGGTACAGCATTTGGATGGATTTGCTCCAAAATGTGGGCTTCTGACTGCAAGTCATGCATCTGAGTCAGAACTGCTGGATTAGCCCCACCCGACTGCATGTAGGCAAGCCTCAGAGCTCTGTTACACCAACATAGACAGTGCAGAATCATTTCTAAAGGCACTAGCATTGACTCCTCCCATACATATACACATTATAGCAATGGCATAACACTGACATTATTACTTAAACAACATCTAGATTGTATTGCCACCTTATTTGAGTGGAGAGGGGGCCATCCACAGAAGATATCAAGTCAAAAGTGACATGAGGCTCCTTCTTTTCCTCAGTAGTCTTTGGGTTAGAGGACGGAAAGGCCTCCTTGTGCCTAAAGGAAAATGTACAGAATAAATATATATGATTTATAAATATACATATTATATAAATATGTACATACTTTATCGGCTATTCAGATTCAGCTGTGAGTGTTGCATAGAGTTTATATGCAGTCTTACCCCTGTAGAGGCTGTAGGGAGGCGATATGGTCACGGAGCTGCTCTAGAGCCCCCTCGTTCCTCTCCTCCTTCTCCCTGATATCTAGCAGCAGGTTTTCCAAATGAGCAGTGCTACCCTGGCCTGCCAGGGTACCCAGCTGGCGAGCAAGCTCTGTAACTCACATTCACATTTTACTTAAGATTCTACATAATGTAATGTAGCTTTATATTCGTAACACTGTAACAGCCCTTACCTTCTCTCTGCTTCTCCAGTTGCAGGCTGTGGGCTTGAATCTCAGCCAGCTGACGCTCATGTTGCTCGTTCATCTCCTTCATTCTCTCCCTGTGCCCCAACTGCTTTTCAGACACCCAGTCACCAGCCTGATCATACACATGCCAAGAACAATGTTCACTCATTAGCTTACATAACATTACAAAAGCAGTGTTTTTTTATGATTATCCAATAGTACTCTACTTTACTTAAAGTATCAACAAGTAGCTATAACAGATATATCCCACGGCGCATTTCTGTACCTGTCATAATTGATTATTAAACTGCATTGACAAGATTCAAATCTATATTTTTCAATGAACCTATTTTGATCGGAGTAGGTGCAAGTTAAAATGTACTGCAAAAAGAGCTTACCGCAGCATCAGTTGACAATTTAGGAATGTTTGTTAGACTATCTTCAAATGACATTCTCAACTTGTGAAACTGCAAAGCACAGGAAGCCCTACTATTAATATGTTGCTATTGACCCTCAGAAGCAGTCAATAGTCCAGCTCGTCAGTTTAGAAGTTACCTCATCAGTTAGATTTTGCAGTGCGATGCTGTCTGCCACAATGCCTATTGGGTGGACTTTTTCGTTCCTTGCTTCATCGTTATTTACCCTTCCAGTTTTATTCCTCAGGTGCTTTCTCTGTGCCCGCAACTAGCACAGGAAGAGGACATTTAGACAAATTGCATGAGCATTATGTATCAACATTAGACCACACATCGCTAACAAGTAGACATAAGTCTGTATTCTGTATTAATTGATAAAAAAAAATATTCAACTTGTTTTTTGCTTGCATACCCTTATGAGGTCAGGGGTCCTTGCTTGGATAGGATATATCCACTTTGCATCACTTGTGAGTTTTAAGTTTTTAGGTCTTTGCCTCAGAGCTAAAGGATCTCCAATTTCACAGCCGATACAAAACAGTGTCTTATGTTTCTCTAGCAAAACAACAGAGTGAAAGTTCATGCTACAGTCTCTACAACAGAACTCTCCCAAAGCCTCCATTCTTATTTCTTCTTGTATTCTCGCTTTTGTCCGCTAATTAGCTAAATCATTTAAAAGACTTGCATAGCTCCAGTTTATGCTGTCAGACTAAAGTATGACTGTGTTTTGATGCCTCTCCTTGACTACCGTTGCTTCCAGTGACCTGTAATGATTGAATGACCGTTTGTTTGTTGGTAACAACCACAAAGTCAACAATCCTGTTAAGAGAGTCGGGAGGAGGAACTAAACTAAAATTACATCTCAATCCGAGAACTCATAAAAATACCTGGACAGTATATAATATTTTTTTATATATGTATTTTTTTGTACATTACTCTCAACTGTTGTCTATAACCTGGGAGATAAATTGGACAGGCTTAATCACCGGACTAACATTGACAGACTGAGATTTTTCATACAGAGAGTTTGAAACTGACCATTCTAGCCATTGTATTTGGAGAGTGTGGGCTAAGAGGGAGCAAGGGAAAAGGTGGAATAAATATATTTAAAAGAGTATAGTATACTAGAGTATAGTAAAAGAGTAAGAATTTTTGTAAACTAACTATAACCTAGTCATAGTTATTTCTATATCAACATAAAGTCATATTGGATAGTTAGCTTTCAAATCACTCTACAGGGGGTAGCAGAGAACAATACATAAAACAGGTGTGGTGGACCCCTAGTGGGGGCTGCAGTGGCATCTATGTACTTTCTGAGCTAAATCAGTTATCTATACTGAAGCCCAGTCTGCAAGGTCAGATGGGGCAGGAGCACCAAGACCTAATGGAGTACCTTACAAAACCTTGATAAAAATGCACCTGATGACCTAAATTTCCTTTGGAAACTGCTGAAGCTAGCATGGAAAAAACATTGATACTAATGCTGATTCTGAAAGAGAAAGATTCAAGCGTCATTAAAAAGTTCAGACCAATTTGCTTGCTGAATGTGAAGGGGAAAATATTTTTAGGGTAGAAACAAAGACTGAGGCAATACCTTACAAAGAGCAAGTTTATAGATACCTCAGAACAGAAAACTACGGAGCCCCTCTGGTGCCACATGGTAGAAAAAAAAAATTCAATGTGTAATCCGTGAGCACGGTTTTGCAATCCGTGAGCACGGTTTTGCAATCCGTGCCCTCGGTTTAGCAATCCG
>JAVQJS010120894.1:0-35583 GCA_036024795.1 Galaxias rostratus | reverse complement strand
AAATTTTATATATATATATATATATATATATATGAAATATATAAAAATATAGTCTAGCCTTATCTAAAACAATAGATGCCAGTATGTGTACATGGTTGAGAAATCACTTTATAGTTTAGAGGGGAAAATTGTAATAATGTTTTTCTTTCTGCAGCCAAGTACCCAGAGATCAAGACTCTCATGGGGCCTGACCCACGGCTAAAATGGGTTGTCCTTATGATGGTGACCACCCAGTTCTTAGCGTTCTACTTGGTCAAGGATTTGGACTGGAAATGGGTTCTTTTCTGGACCTATGCCTTCAGTAGCGGTATCAACCATTCCATGACCCTGGCTATCCACGAGATTTCTCACAACACAGCCTTTGGCAATAACCGTGCCATGTGGAACCGATACTTTGCCATGTTTGCTAATCTGCCGATCGGGCTGCCTTACTCTGCGTCGTTCAAGCGCTACCACCTGGACCACCACCGTTACCTGGGAGGGGACGGCGTAGACGTGGACATCCCAACGGATTTCGAAGGGTGGTTCTTTTGCACACGTTTCCGCAAGTTCATCTGGATCATCCTGCAGCCTTTGTTCTACGCCATCCGTCCTCTCTGCATCAATCCCAAGCCCATCACCCACTTGGAGCTGCTCAACACTGGCATCCAGGTGTCATTCAACGTGGCTCTCTACTGTCTGTGGGGGGCAAAACCTGTGGTGTACATGCTAGCAGGCTCTCTGCTAGGGATGGGGCTGCACCCCATCTCGGGTCACTTCATTGCAGAGCACTACATGTTCCTGAAAGGACATGAGACCTATTCTTACTATGGCCCTCTCAACCTGGTGACCTTCAACGTAGGATACCACAACGAACACCATGACTTCCCTAGCATCCCGGGACGAAGGCTACCTATGGTAAGACAATTGCTGCAGTTTGAACGTTCCGTAGTCATTAACAATACCTTAATTGCAAACACATTAGCCATTTCCTACAATTTACTTAGGTATGGTATGGTAACAATTGCATACAAGCTCCCCCCAGCTGATTTGCATAGCTGGTTTGGGTCATTAAATAAAGCAAGATTAAAAAAAGATAATCGCCGTAACAAACTCAATAAAGCCATCATGTGCCATGGTTGACAGGAATAATCAAAACAAGCGTACGAACATTCGCATTTTCTTTAAGTCTTGACTAGTCTGCGTCTTTTTACTGGAGTGTTTAGTAAACATTTGCCATGGACATCTCTATGTCCTTAATTGCAGAAAACACTCTCTTTCCATCACAAAGAAAGAGGTTACTTCATCCATCAAGTTGGCAAGAGAAGTATTTTGTTTTTTTTTAAATGCTCTGGACAAATTCCAATAAACTTCTCCATATTCTGTACACTATTCCAGCTTGCATACTTGATTTCTACACTATGGACTTAAGTCAAAGTCAACCTTTCAGTACATGTCAAGGTAATTTTGTTAATCAGTGATAATGGTTTCAAACGAAAGCATCAGACCTCGTCAGCAGCACTAAAAAGACTTTGACCGTCTTGTCTCTAAATCATCATTTTTGCTCCCCATAACCTATATCTTTGTGCGTTATATATAGCAAAGGTCTCTACATGGCTGATAGAAATATGCCAGTCATATGTTACTCACAGTAAATTTCTTCCTACCTTTTTAAAAACATTTTTCAACTTGTCTTTGTAATTATTGTGGCTTTGTTAAAGAAACTATTTAGAATTACCTGCACCAAGGTCATAATACTATTTATTTCAAATGTAATGTTTGGGTTGACTGACAATTCTGTAAATATAAAATGAATTCAGTGTTATGATCATCAAAACATAAGTGAATACAAGCTTGATGTAGATTGCCCCTTCCTTAATCAAATTACATTTTTGTAGGTAAAGAAAATTGCAGCTGAGTACTACGATGACCTGCCTCATTACTCTTCATGGGTTAAAGTCCTGTATGACTTCATAATGGACGACAAGCTCAGTCCGTATTCTCGCGTGAAGAGGAGATTAAAAGGTGATATCAAGCAGGAGTGAATCCATCCACCACCCCCTATATCGCTTTGTTTAGCCACTGTGGAATGGAACTGCATTGACCAAAAAAACAACTCCTCCCTCTTCAGTAGACTTCTAAAAGCTTTGACATATTATACACACAAGTGACAGGTGTGTGAAATCGCAAATACTAGACCGATTCCTGACTTGTGTCCCACTTTTAATTGGCCTTCCCGTTTCTTTTTCCTGGACTGTCCTTGTTCTGCTGAACATTTTGATCACCATAAAATGCTTCAGCTAAAATCATTTCAGAATTGCCTTTTTTGAAACTTGTGCTATACTGTAAGATTATTTTTGTTCAAGTGTGATATCTCATACCTATGTATCTCTTGGTTCCATTTGACTGCTGCAGTGTTGGCCATAATGAAAATGCATGATTATCAAGCTCTCAAGATTATTTGGAATAGCTGTAAGCTGACACATTTGATATAGTTTGTGAGAAACTCATTTGATAACCTTAGGAAGGTTTTATTATACTGGCATGTTAACTTAAAGTTCTGTTACATGTATTGCGCTAGTAGCTAGAGTATTTCTGATTTTTGCTGGAGTATCATTGAAAAGATATAACTTGGTTGTGTAGGCATTGTCACTTTGGAGAGGTCCTGATTTCCATGTTGCTGAGTGTGTTCTGTAGAGTTAACCTTGTTTGAAAGGGGGGGGAAGTATGTCTGTGCCATTTGTTTGAACGTTGTGACACCGTTATCAATGTTCTGCAGTGACCATGGTCTTGTTCTGAGGAAGTGGTTTCGTTTTTACACAATGGGAGTGTATTGGAAGGCCAATTACTGTTTTTACTTTCAGATTTTTTGGGTGCGTACCAAATGTGGCCTTGAATGTCTAATGCTGGCAATAAGCTAACATTGTAAAAGACATTAGATTATGGCTTACAAACATCAAGGTTAACTTGCCATTGCTATTTAGTAAAAAATAATGAACGATTGCACACATTGAACAGTAGTTTCTAAAAAGACAAATGTGAATGCATTTGATGCTGTCAAGAGATCACACAGATGATTTCTATCCAAATGCTAAGTGCATGTGCATTGCCGACTCTTCTTCTGACTTTTCTTTCATCACTTCAGGCCAACCAAATCAAAGCAATTTTATTTTGGGTTTGACAAGCACTTTTTTATAGCCCCATAAGTCTTTAGTTACATATCCATTAGCATTCGTAATTTCCCAAAATTGTTTGTCAGTGCTATCACGCCTGCAATAAAACCCACTAAATAGACAGTGCAAAAATGTTTACATCAGTATTAAACCTATATGCTGGTCTCATCTGTCAGAAAAGTAATCAGTCATGTTTGTTCCTTGGTAAAACAATATCTTACGATTTGAAAAGGCAGGAGAATGGTGACAAATGATATCATTAAATAATATCACCTGAATCTCTTGTTGCACCAAAAATGAATTTATTAAACTAATACAATCACTTTGCTGTTGGAATTGTTCATTCAACAATAGAACATAATAGTACTTCTCTTGATCATTTGCACTAGGCTGTTGGTGATAGCCTAGACCAAGGATTAAGTTACATAACTCTAAATAAAATTAATTATGCTGAAGACATCCTCAGCACAACATACTTAAGTCCACTATTAAGTATATGCAACCTGTACATCTATTTTTTCCAAACAATTTGAACATTAGCTATAAAATATGATCTTTGTTAGGCAGATATACAATAGGAAATGGGTGGGGGGGGGGGGACTTCGTTGCGTGGCACAGGTATCTTTAGGATATTGGCTAAACGGCACATTTTCTTTCTTACCGAGTAAGACTCTCTTTAAGCTGCTCATACATTTTCTGGTCCTAAAAAAAAAGACAAAAACTTTAAACAATGCAATCTGAGCACAGCAAACAACCCCCTTTCTTAATCCTGCTAATGGAAGATTAGCCCTCAGCATCCATGTTTGAGAGAATTGAATCAGTGGAGATAGCCACCAACCTACATTTTAAACAACAGATTATTTACTGATGGAAACAGGAAAGACGTGTTCACTGGGCAACTTGATATGTAAAAAGATAACACCAGTGTGCTAGAGAGCATGGGGTTAGCGCATCTTTTTCACATAAAGAGGTCGTGTCCAAGAAAGGGTTTGTGTGTGTTGATGCTCCCAAAATGATCTTCACTAAACTAACATTGGTCAACAGATATGTCGAATTGAGACAATGACTGACCAATACATTATCCACATTCCACGAGGTCAAACCCCAGAGCACGTGTAAATAACAGGAACAGGCATGGCTGTTCTAGGAACTCAACTTTGCCAGCTGTGATCACACTGATGGGAGGTTGATGACCCTTAGCATAGCAGAACCATCTCGCTGATGTCCGATATCCCAAGTGCACGTTAATGCTGTCAATTACAAGTGAGGAGTAACCCCTTTTTCCCCAGAAATAAACAGCCTCTATCAAATCAACCCAGACAATAATATGCGTGAGACTAACTAAATGGTTAGGGTTACATGCATTTCTGAAACGCTTTACTGAGAGGTCAATACTGCGGTGCAAGAGGATTTCCTGCCTTTTACGTAACCGAATACCATACTGAGGCCTGTCACAAAACAAATACCAAAACCAACAGAGACATGTGAGACAGGTCCAGACCATGTTTGGGGGGTTTTTTGGTCCACAACTCACCTTTTTGGACACCGATGGACGCACCTTTTTGAAGGCGTCCTCAAAGTTCTGTTTGCTAACCCTGATGTCCACAACTGGTCCACTGGAGAAAGTGTGGCCTGGGAGGGGTAAAGTACACGCACAACCAGAACACTGGACTGATAACCTTGAGCGGGGCTTGTGCGACACAAAGGAAAAACAAACAATAAACGATAAAGCTCAGTCATGGATCCAACTCAGATGTTTTTGGCGTGACAATATAAAAAGTTAATTTCTACATGTTGATTTGGATAGATCGCTAACCAAATCAATCTCTGTCTATCCAAAATCTTGACGTTAAAAGTTACCACCAAAATACACCATAAGAAAACTAGTTATTCTTTAAATAAACATATAGAACCCCCAACCCAATGTCAGTGATAAAATAATCACCAACTTTGGACTCAATGACTTGTTGCATTATAACTAGCAGCATTAACAAGCACCAAATGCTTCCTATAGGTACGGATCATCTCAAATATAGGCATTTCATACTTTAGATGTTCATGGAAATAAGACAATTAATATGGGGTATATTGGACACCATATATATGTATATACATAGTACCAGTCAAAAGTTTGGACACTTTCTCAGTGCATGGGGAAAGTGTCCAAACCTTTGGCTGATATGTCGAATAGTGCAACTGAAACAGTAGTTACCTGTACAAGGGGGTTGAGATGAGAGATAAGCTCTTAGAGCGTTGACAGAGGCTTCTCTTACCAAAGCAGACAGGTCAGCACCACTGCAGCAAACACAAACACCAGAAACTTGTTGAAATATTATCAGTCAAGATACGCCAAACATTGGCCCAAGGCCACCTATTTTCACACAGGGAAGCAACAAGAAAGACCAACCACTAGTTTATGAACTGTAGCCATAAGACACGGTTTGGGATTGTATTTTAGTCATTTATCTTTGCAATAAAATACATTTGGTGTAATTTGTGAACAAAAAAGCAGTATTAACATGCTTCTTTTATAAGGATGGCAATGGGAGGTAGAAATACACTGACGTGAAGCAATCGCAGCGCTCGTCATGAGCTATTTCCTCCAGGCTCACTTCCTGTTCCAGACGTGGCTTGGTGCCTCCCTAAAGAATTTAAATAAAGACACAAACTAAAGGTCACCTTTATCATAAAACACCAGGTCCTGGAAGAATGCACGGAAAATCTTGCTGCAAAAATGTCCAACCGGCGACCTGGTAGATGATTAACGATCAGCCATATTGGAACCGTTACCTTGGTGATCGTGACTAATATGGCGTGGCGGTCTGGTGGCGGTGGCAAGCCAACATACAGTGTCTTGTCCAGGCGACCTGGTCGCAGCACTGCAGGGTCAATGATGTCTAGAGGAAAGGAACCACACACGGATCAGTTATACATAAAACCAATGGCGAGCGAGCGTTCATTATGTGCAGCTACATTCTACACCGCGCCGCTTCCCTCTGACCATGTGAGTAGTGGGGAGATTGTGTGGGGCTCACCTGGTCTGTTTGTGGCGGCCATGATGAAAACCTGGCGGCGGGCCTCCAGACCGTCCATCTCGGTAAGCAGCTGGTTGACCACGCGCACACTGGCCCCTGACTGAGAACAAACTTTACCTTTACACTCCATGTGAGAAACTCTGATACTCTACTGATATGATACTACACACTGATATTGAATACCAACGCAGGCTTTAAGAGAAAGCCAGTATTCCGGTTACTATGAGAAATGCTGCCAGGACAACACATGCATGAACACAGGGTAGAGAAAATCCATTCTCCACAATCAGTGACCAACACGTGGTAAAGCCATCAAACCCGAGGTTCTGACTAGCAGTGCTGGCGTTACCTCGTGGCCCGAGCGCCGTGGACACAGGGCGTCGATCTCGTCGAAAAAGATGACGCAAGGGGCGGAGTTCCTTCCTCGCTGGAACACCTGTCTCACGGCCCTCTCGCTTTCTCCCACGTACTGGAGAAAAGACAACGACGGGTAAGACCAAGCCACCTACTTTAAGGGCAGTGATCTTGTGTCTATGTAGTCAGGAGATGATGACTAAAGACATGCAAAGATAACATTTGCACTAAGCTGCTTTCGCTCTCTGAGGCTGAGAAACAGAGTGGAAGTGAGGTCAGGGGATGTTTTAATTTGACTAGAGATGTATTTGTGTGTGCAAATGAGTGTGTTCAGCGTGTTAACCATTCTTGTCCCTGCACTGTACAGCTTTCAAATTCTTCATCTATTATTTTACCCCTTTTGTACTCTGAAATTCACACGGCTTCTCTCACAAAAACTGTGTGCGTGTGAGGGGTCAGATATAATGAGATTTGCCTTAGAGATAGGGGTTATTCGAGTTGGCAGAGTCACATTAAATGAATTTATAATAATAACCGAAGAGACAGCTGGTTGAGATAACACCTGCTCCAGGGCTCTGGGGAGACAACACCCATTTGTATGCCAGGCTTCAGTATCTCTCACTTCAATAATCCGTGGAATACAACCATGAGGTCAACGCTTGGCGGTTATCTGAAGTATAGTTTTATATCCCTGCAGCACCCCAGCCATATATCATATGCAAGGCAAACACAAACAATGTCCCAGGGTTATCCAACATGACTGTATGGTTTAAGTGCTTCTACTAAAGATAGGCTGTCAAAGCAGCTATACTGCTCGTTTATGAACACAGTATAAAAGCTACGTCACTGCTGAGATGGTGAAGGGTTCAGCTAAACTGTTTTTTAATGTAGACTCATGGACTTGTGGATTCCACTAGTCCGCCCCGAGCAATTAACTTTGAACATGGATGCTGTTTTCCACATGGTTTAGTTCAACATACACATGACCAGATCTTATAGCTGCAAGGCACGGGAATAACACTTGTGAGTAGTGTGTGTGTGTGTGTGTGTGTGTGTAGGGGGCAGGGGAAAGACGATACAGGAACTCAACCGGCCTCCGTGACTCACCATGTTCAATAGCTCCGGCCCTTTCACAGAGATGAAGTTCAGCCCTGACTCATTGGCCACTGCCTGCAATCATCACATGTACAAACACACACACACACAGCGTACCCTTATTACTGTCTGCTCCAAACAGCCTATCTGGTATGGTCTTTGTTTTGAACTGTTTAATCTACTAACTAACCAGGTATATTCCATCTTTTACAGTCCTGATTAAAGACCCATAGGAATTACATTGTCTTAAATGTTACTGATTACAGTTAAAAAAAGGTCTTAAGCTGCAGTTACCTTGGCCAGCAGAGTTTTCCCACACCCTGGTGGGCCGGCAAGCATGACCCCCGCGGGAGCACTGAGGCCCAGCGCCTTGAACTGCTCCGGAGACCGCACTGGGGCCTGAGAAGGAACACACAGACAAACACTTAACTCCGTCACACAACGAAAGTATTCATTGCGTCGTGAGCAGACTGAGACCTGCAACAATCCGGCCCACGTGGAAAGCAGCAGATCCCAGGACCATTGCATCATCTTCAGACCGCAGCCCAACCGACCCGCCCAGACGTGTCACACACACACACACACCAGTATCGGCTTATATGTTTTCCTATTCCTTCGTTTTTTATCCTTTATTTAACCAGGTGAGGCGGATATTTCTTTTATAATGGATCCATGGCCAAAAGGGAAACATTAGAACAGAAACTATAAAACACAAAACAAACATTGGTTGCCCTCTAGAATCAGACCATTCATTATGTGGCAACTTCAGCGGGGAGTAACTGAAGTGGTCTAGACTACTTTTCACAAACGGCGCTGGTTGTTTACAGACCAATTCTTTTTCAATCTCTACCTTTGTGTATATCTGAGAAGTTACATTCCCCTCCAATCTAACGTGATGATTATGTATTCAGTCTATTCCAGTTGAACCAATATGTGGTACCATGGTGGAATGCCAGACAACTGATAACAAACTCATAAGTCTTGGTCGTATCAACAACCCGGTGTGATTCGCAACAATGGAATTGACCGGGTCCGTGAGTCACCTACTGAGAGAACACAATAAAATTGACCTGAGCTCGGGGTGCCATTGTGACGCACCTTGCATGAATGGCACTCACTCTTCTCCCAAACCCTCCATAACAACCAACCAAAGGGCTAAAAGCTTCCAACTGTTCAGCTAAGGCATAGAGTGTGTCAGCTATGGGGTTCCGTTGGTAGATGACAGGGGCTGGGCCTACCAGGATGGCCATGGTGAGCTCCTCTCGGATGTCTTGAAGGGCCCCCACGTCATCCCAGGAGACGTCGGGCACGGTGGCAAAGCCTTCCCGCTTGGCTGAGGGCTGGACGCTGGCCAGGGAGGACTGGAAGTCCGACATGAGGATGCATAGGCCGCTCAGCTGGTCCTCGGACAGAGAGTCGGTGCTCCTCAGGAGCTGCAGGAGGCGCACCAGCTCCCCCTGCTGTAGGAAAAAAAAACATATAGATCAACAAAGTGAGATTTTGCATAGTTCCTTTTTACTAATTTTATCCATGACTCATAAAGGCACATAATAATCTGTCCAATCCATTACCGAGATTCCAGAAGCAACAACAGCAGCAACTTAAACGAAAAGGGGGTAATACCTCTTCAAATACCTCCTCCACTGCATGCTGTTTTCCTTCCACGTTTCCCTGAGCTTCTTGGCTCAAGTCTGTCATCTCATGGCTCTTCTCCGAGTCCATCATGGAAAAATGATCCGGAGCAGACCCCACCCTGCTGGAATCCTCCCCAGCAGCAGTGCTCTCTGCTAGGCCTTGACCTTGTAGGATAGGCCCCTCGTCGGGCCGGTCTGTCGTCCTTCGGGGCGACTGGTCCTGCATGTCCAGGAGGGCTCGGTTGACGGCGTTCATGGCAGCCTCACGGCACAGCGCCATGAGGTCCGCGCCCACGTAGCCCGGGGTGAGGCGGGCCAACTTTTGGAAGTCAAACTCTTCCGGGAGCTTTAGTTTACGACACAGCGTCTTCAGAATCCTAAAGGCATTCAAATCCCACCGTTATTTATGCAAGTCTCAAGTGGCCCCGCCATCTCCAATTTCTCCACCCAGCCTGCTCTGCACTGGAGCTCTCTGTGACCCACCTGAGTCGGGCTCCTTCGTCGGGGATGCCGAGGCAGATCTCGCGATCGAAGCGTCCCGCTCTCCTCAGGGCAGGGTCCAGGGAGTCTGGCCTGTTGGTGGCGCCGATGACCAGAACCTGGGCTGTGACTGCCAAAGAGTTCAGGTCTGGAGGAAGAGGAAATTATTAAAACAAAGACACATTGGAACAAACCACAATGTTACCTAAAACAATTCAGATTCAACTCTGGGAAGAAGTACTCACGCCCCATAGCTGGTAAATAATGCATCTTTATGTGTTAAAAACAATAACCAATTGATTATTCAAACCGGACCAAATACCTCTGAATTCAAAGTTATTGTCAGTGTACATAAGAATATAGTTGTTCTATATGCATGTGTGCTTCATACCATCCATGCAGGTAAGCAGCTGGGCCACAATCCTCCTCTCCATGTCCTTAGAAGCCACCTCTCTCTTGGGAGTGATGGCGTCAATCTCATCAATGAACAGGATGCACGGGGCATTGGTCTGCATGGCAGGGGAGGGCCGTGTAGGTATGTGTGTCGCAATGATAACCAATCGATGAATCAAAAAATACAGTACGCCTGCAGTCAACTAATAGGGCAGTCTGATGTCACTCACCACGGCCTGCTCAAACAGCTCTCTGAGCTTCTGCTCCGACTCTCCTGACACTCCAGATACTAGCTCGGGAGCAGACACCTTCAGCAGAGGGATGTCCATCTCCTGAGGACAAACAAATAAACAATGGTAAGTAACTGACCTAGAAACAGGACACCAAGGTTAGTGGAAATCAAACTAGTACTAATATCGCAATCCCCTGGCGGTGGCTTGGGCTGTAAGGGCTCTTAGGTTCCCACTCACCCCAGCCACGGCCTGTGCCAGCAGGGTTTTTCCACAGCCCGGTGGCCCGTGCAGGAGGAAGCCCCTTGGTGGGACCACCCCGAGCTGCTGGTACACCTCAGGGTGACGCATGTGGATGAGCAGCTTACACACCTCCTATGGCCATGGTGGAGAAATACAGGGTATACATGATAACGTACACATCTTTTTTCAGATCATTTTGTTGCACTAATCATTTTTTACTTTATTGCATACTTTCTCACGTTGAACAAAAAAGAAACTTTCTTATGCATTAAACGAACGTATCTGAAGAACACAATTGTGGATGACTAAATCTTCTTGAAAAGTCAACTTTACCGTTAACGTGCTCTCGTTGCCTCCAACATCTTCAAACTTCACCGTAGAAAATTGCAATTCCAGTGATTTCGTTTTTGCTGAAATACAAAAACCACAACAGGTCCATTTGAGTCCAATTTTGATTTCCGCCTAAGCACTGATGTCTGTTGCTCTTAACGGAACAAGTGTTTCCCTATAAGCTATGCTGTAGTCACCCTCTTCAATGGAAAGAAGTCAAAGCGCATCCACTTTCACCTTTCTTGTTTGTAACGGCAGTCTCGATGTCTCTGTCCAAACTCTTCTGTTCTACTTCTTTCCTCCTCTTAACTTTTCTTGTTTTCCCTTTCTTTTGACTTTTCTCCGGTTCCAGCATAGACACATCAGTTTCTCTCCGTTTCTAAAGAGATACAAATAAAAACCATTATAAAAGACATTGGTATGCCATATATATTTGCTAAATTAAACTTCTCGTTCATGTCAAGTCATATCACAGAGATTGCTTATAAGGGAAGGCAGTGGAAAGCGGCATTTTAATTGTCTATGTGATGCTTGACGTGGGATCACCTACATTTGATGCAGGACTAGCTGCTTCGTCTTCACACAGGTCAATGAGGATGTTCTCTGGCTCGGGACCTCTGCCCTTGTCCATGAACCAGCCTGCTGAAGACACCTGAGTGGCCGTTCTATGGGGAGAGGGTGCCACAGTAGCAGGGCTGCTGGCTCCAGATGCCTCCCTCTTTGGGGAGCAGGCTGCACTGTCGGGGTTGCCTTTCCGATACAGGGACATGAGAGAATGGTTCATGTGGTTGGTGGGCTGCAAAGAGTAAAGGAGAAAGAAGGGAAATTACAAAAGGAGACAATTAATTAACACGGGGTACACAGAAAGTACAGTGTCAAACAATCAAAACACATAACCTACCACTACATGATGACAAATAGTGCTTACTTTATCCACATGAACCAGGCAACCATTTAACAATTCATAAAATTATATACTTTTGGAACATACCAGGTTTTCCGGAATGTCATCATCACTATCAGTGTCATCCTCTAGGATACTGCTGCTGTCCCTGTTAAAGCAAAATACATACATTGTAACTCCACAACAGTGCGTCTCGGTCTTTGTCAAAAAGAAGAGAAAGTGGTAGGAACTATTGGGAATATCACTTACTCAGCATCATCACGGCTGTGCTTGGCTCGCTTGGCTAAGTGCTTGCTCTCCATTGATGTCAGCTCAGACTCATTTAAGAGTGCATCATAGACTGTTGGGTGATAAAGGAAAATTAGACAACAGTGATTCATTATCTAATGACTATACTAATGCACAAATGACTAATATGTACATGGAATCACAAGATGATATCAAATACTTAAGTTCGTTAGACCTAGTGGTCTCACCTTTCTCTACAGATATTCTAAATGCAATCTTGTTTCGCCTTCCGTAATCCATCCTTTAAATAAAAATGAAGATGCTGTAAAGGGTCATGTTTTTCATGCAGGGAAGCACAGCAAATACATACACATTTCAAAGCATGTGTATTTTCTGTTGGTGGTATGTGAAGCATAGTGGGCAAGGTTGGACAATAGAGGCCTATTGGAGACAGCCACAAAATATCGCTGATCAATGGGAAATAAGTAGGCCTACGTCGTGAGAACACATGAAATATATAACTTACTTACCTGTATAATTTCTGCAGGTCTACTGCCATGGTAATAACGTCTACATACTCGCTGGTCTGGGCACCTAAATACTACAAATGAAGACCTCTTGTCGCACCATACAGTCGATGATATGTAGATGACACTGACCTAAACAATTAAAACTTTTTTTTTACTTTTAAAAATATCATGCTCTAACCTGCTTCACTCGTTGCTTGAGTCGGTTGTCCAGTCCGCCCGTGGCTCCACATCTGTTCTTCATGTCAGACGTGTAGTGGTCGTGGACACTTTAATTTGGCATCCCGTATTCAATTCTATAATACCAGTTTTCAGATTTTAATCTTCTTTTCAAATGTGTGGAACTTTGTTTGAATTTACAAACTCACGTGTTAGCATTGAGTAAGTAGGCTGTCATAAACTCAAGTTAACTTATACCTTGGTAATCAATCAATTAAATGCAAGTCCAGTTTCTTATTTATGTTAAGTGTATTTTAACAATCTTGGCCAACACTACTTATATTTAAGGGCAAAAAAGTAGCACACACATAGTTTGCATTCACTGGCTATTTGTTAGGTGCTCCGCGTGCCTCTGTACCTAACGCGTTCGTTCTAGTGGAAGTACTTCCGGGTGAGTTTTTGTTTGAATTTTCAAAACAAAGGTTGGTGTAACAGAGCTATAGGAACATACGGATGCTCGATGTATTGTAAGTCTTGGGGGAACAAACTCGAAATACTATCATTGCATTGTTGATCGTTTTAAACATACGATACTTAATTATTCCTGCCTAGATTGTCAATAAAAAAACATAAAAGACTTGTTTTGCATTTTGCTTCTCCTCCGACGTTTGTTACAAAGATTATTACCGCAACAGCCAATCTTATCCCATTTTTGGTATACTGATGTGCCTCTGTACGTATGTAGCCTCCTAGGTTTCTACGGTGGCCGGGTTTATGTCTAATTTGTAAGTCTCCAGTCAATCAAGTGACTTCAATTGGCTTGCGTGGCTAATTTGCCAAAAGTATGCGTCAATTATGCAGTACATAATTTAGCCATCCTATGCATGTTTGAATGGGTAGTTTCAGTATATTAGAGCAGACTAGCTTGGAAGTCTAACTTTCTCCATGAAGCACTACATTGTTTTTGGAAAAAGTCCTGCTCCTTATATACGGGTTTTTGAAACGAAACCAGTTATTTACATGTGACTATGTGAAGAATTGAGTTCAATCAACATTATCATATATTTTATACAAAATGTGTGTAATATGTTTGTACACACTAATGCTGTTAACAACAGGATGATTTAAATGAATGATCTTTTGTATGTTTTAAGATGATGATCCATGTTTTGATTATGAAATGGTGTTCTCTTACCGATAAACCAGCATTAGTTTAAACCTTCAAGCCTGAAGACTGCTTAGGTTACACAAAGGATGGCATGTGCTACCATTACATGTTCCTAGAATAAGGTATCCCCAAGCACTGTAGATTGATCAACGACAATTAAGAATTATCCAGAGAAAAATGCATGAAAATAGAAAAGAAACTGCTACTTTAACAGTATTTGCATCCTGTGTTGATTGATTGTTGCAGGTGTGTGGTTATTTATTTATTTTTAATAATGCCTGTATGAACTTTACATGTGGGCCTCTATTACTTGAATATGTGACAATGAACTTACATTACATGAGGAACATAGCAATATGTTTGGCATTGTGCTCATAATTCTAACTTTACACTTGTATGAAACTTGACAAGATCGACTTGAAAGCAATTGTAAGGTTGGTTTGGTTTTCACAGCCTAGACAAAGCAACATTGGAGAAGTACTGCTGACCATGTCATGTGACCCAAACTTGAGAGCAACTGAACTTAACTAGAATCTTGTTTCAACAGATAATTCAATGTTGCGCTTATAACGGCACACTTGGCAGAATAAATAATATGTATATATTATTTATTAAAATATAAACTATATCAAAGTAGAATACATTACAGTTTCAGACACAAAAAAATGGTTCCTGTAGCACAAAAACGTATGTCCTTACAACACACACAAATTCATTAGATATTTCCCGAAAGCAAAATCTGCATTGTCAGTGCAGTGAATTTACACATCTGAATTATTTATCTGAAAACTTAATTTAAAATAGTGTTTTGAATTAACAATTTACTGTCTAACAGTAATTTCATCATGTTTCTTTGTGTGGTCTGAGGTAAAAAAGAAGTTGGGGTTTGTTCCGTTGAGTGTGCGCTCTAAAATTTGAATGTGATGATTTGAGAAAAAGGTGAGTTAATCCAGGATGTGTGTCTAAGCAATTGGGGAAACCCCCAATACAGATAAAGAAACTGGGGCAGAAATGGGAAATTAAATCATCAGTATACAGTAGGAAATGAGACAGAATTAAACTAAAGAATTAGAACACAAAGTAATTAAATGAAGAACCCACAAAATAGCTTTCTTCTGCAGTTAATATTCCTGTGTATTAGACATTTTCCCATCAACCTGTTAAATACAAATAAAGAAATTTAAAGATGGCAAGTAATACTTTAATATAAACATCCGTTCAACCATCAATCAAAATAATTGAAATGTTTTAAGAAACTTTAAGATTAAGTTTAGGAGTAGGCTTCAGGCGAATAAACATACTAGCTATATAAATTACTAGTTAAGATTCAGATAAAATTCAATAGCATTTTTACAGATTAATATAGTTTTTATTAGCCAAAAATAGTTGTGCATTTTAGGTAAACATACCAAAATAGCTTACCTTAAACTTTTCTTGAAGGAGCAGGTCCACCAAAAGTGGATTGTGTATTCAGATGTTTGATTTAAAAAGTGTTTAAAAGTTGAGATGGCATTCCGTTCTAATGCATACACGGTTCATCCTTGTAAAGTGATTTTCGATCTATCGTGCCAAATATCTAACCCACATTTACGTCGACCAATGAATTGGTACTCAGTGGAGGTGCAATGGCACTGACTTAAATACAGTTTAAAAGCCAAAGACTGTGAGGTGTTATTGTGACATTATGGAATTCAGTAAAACACTTAAATCATCAAAAACCTTGGCATCAATATGCGAGCTGAAATCACAAATATAAATAAAAAGTTTTAAACTCCTAAGCTATTTCCCAGGATGTGACACTGACTACGCATTTGCTAATTTGATGGTAAGGTTCCTCCATTAACCAAAAATACCTAGTTAGGCAGAAGACTTAGTAGTGCGCCAGCAATTGAGTTCCATAAGTGATTACAACAACCAACATAAGAACAGACCTATTACTCTGGTACAAAACACAGCAAGCGGTGTACTTTAGAAGAAGTCAGTTGCAAAGAATACGAAAGAAAAGAACATAACTGTGCTCCGAATTGGCAGCTGAGACAGAACAGCGAGCCTACGAAGGCATATTATATGGATGCCATGGACTTGTGGCAATATCAATAACCAAAGTACTTAAAAATCAGGATCTGCCGCAAATAATTGTCCCAGACCATAAAAGCGATGTCAATGTAGCAAAAACAAATATCCAGTGGCCGTGGCAAAGAAAGTATTCAATATGGGTGCCAATACATGTTGAAAAACCCAAGAAAGTCGTTTCATCTTAGCTCATGAACACATGAAGGCCTCAAGACGGCATTGTTCATCGTCAAGACTTTAGGAGGTGTTGTGGTGTAGCTACATTTAAAGAAATGTCTGGAATGGCACCCACTTGAAAACCCCAAAGACATATCTGCTCTCAGCCTAAAAAAGTATAAATATTAGTAATAGAATTGGTGTGTAACACTTTATCCTGTGTATTTAATAAAATTAGGGTTACATTACACTTGCTTGAAACGGCAATGCTTACTTAATATGTGCTGTGCCACCATGCAGTTTTAAGATGCAAAATTTCTGTACGTTTAAAAGGAGCACAAAAAAAAGATGTATAATTTTATATGGCATTATTTGAGCAATTTAATGGGGGGTATAGCATTATGAGAAACACTAATTTACTGAAATCCTTAGGTGTAATACCAGGGGAGAAGATGACACAGTTAGTCTAAAACACCGGCAGTTAGTCTAAAATACTTGAACAACGAGATCGGTAAAGAACCGTCTAGGAGGGGAAATTAATGCCGCAATGAACGCAACAGAAAACCGCTTCCAGGCAAAAACTCTATTTACAACAAAGACAAAGAGCCCAGCCACTTCTTAGACCCCGCCCAAACTTTAAAAAAGGATCGTCAGCAGCTGTGCAAACCACCGAACAAAGATCGTTGTCCAGGTAAAGGGTGACAAATACTGACCAGAGTCAAACCATAGACAATCTAGCATTACAACATGCCCTTATCCTTCTTTTTCTTGTCTTTCTTCTTCTTTTTGCCTTTCTTCTTCTTCTTCTTTTTGTGCCCTTTAGCCGTTCTGTCCTTGTCCTCATCACTGCTTAAATCCGAATCCTCACAATCTGTATTCTTGTCCTTTTCTTCCCGAGATATTTTTCCTTTACTTTCCATCTCCTCCTTTTGGGTCCTGCCGTGTTTTGGCGCCACAGGGCCTGAGGTGCCAGCGCCCTTAACCGGGTTGCTTTCCTCCACCTTGACCCTGTCTTTCAGCTGAGGCCTAACAGGCTCCTGAACCACAGTCACCATCATCCTATGGGTGCTGCCTCTCTCCTCCTTCCCGGGGATTTTCTCCCTATCATTCCTATAGCCACAGGAGTCGCCATCCAGTTTGCGCTTACCGTCGGGGTGTCTGTGATCCCTCTGATCTCCGTGATCTCTAGGACCCCTCTCGTCTTTGTGATCTCTGAAATGTTGGTGCTCCCAACGATCCTTTGGATGCCTAGGAGAACTGGGATCTCTCCAATCTGATGGGGGAGGATATTTGCTGCTCTTGTGATGGTGGTGAGTGTGTTCAATATCTTCTACAATCCTTGTGTGTGAACTTTTCTGCAAAAGACAGATGAAAAACCGCTTAAACTGAAATATACCCAGCTCCCTCAACAAAAATGTCTTTGTCTAAGTCTAACAATATGGCCAATGCCATCACTTACAGTACTCAAGTCTTTATGTTGGTGGGTTGCTGCATGTGACTCCGCTGTGTTAAGATCTCCAATGAACTCCTCACACTTTTGGCAGTAGAACCCAATCACTGGAATCAAAAAGCTGGAGCCTGCAAAATACACAGGAATTCAAGAAATGTATTTGGAGATACCACTAACGGAGCATGTCTGTCCCTCTATTTGTTCTCTCAATATTGTCCATTTCATTCACAATAATGTCTTTCCCCATTCGCAGCAGGAAAGACAGCATGGAGGAAAAGACAACATACCTTCCTCTTTCAGCAAGCTCTCCAGCTCTTTCACGAGGGCATTTTTCATTTTGATTTTCTCCTCTTTTTCTTTCTTTATAGTTTCTTCGTTCTTGTGAACCTGAGAAATTTTTGACTCATTAAAAGAAGCTATTTTTACATGAACTCTGGACAATAATATAAATAAATAATAATATATTTTTTGCAATGTTACATCTGTTCTGCAATAGTTACCTACCTTTTGCTTCTCTGAAGTATTTTGGGTGTGATTAGAATCATGTAGCTCACCCATGCCCATGGCACGTTTCTTCTTGGTTGCTTTAGTTCGAAGCAAATAAATAAAAACTTAAATTGGCTTAACAGATGGGATAGGAATTTTACAATATTACGACATACCGTTCTGTTCAATAACAAACAAATAATCAGTTAGGAAAAACCTGTCTATTTCACAATATTAGAAATTCTCTTAATTATTTTTTGGGGTAAAAGAAATTCAGAGTACTTACCTTTAATTAGAGATTGTAAGGACTCTAGCGCATGGCGAACATTCAATGAGCCCAAAGCTGCTGTTGCTATGGTGGGCATGTCACTTTGCACCGCCGCAGGAGACACTACCGGAGCAGACTGGCAGCCCTCTTGCTTTTGCTCCTGCAATTTCCCCATAATCTTGCTAATCTCGGACGTACCCAGGTTCAGGCCCATGCTTGTGAGCATAACCTTCATCCTCTCACACTCTTTGGGGTCCATAGCAAACGCGGCAGATGGGGAAGGGTGATGATGAGTTGACTCTTCCCGTGTGTTGGCAGCTGCGATCGAGGAGGCCTGCGGAAGAGGCTTCTGCTGGTCCAGGAGGTCGCCTAGGCTACTGAACATGGGCTTGTTCTGGTGGTACAGCTTGGAGGCAGTCGTTGACACGTCAGATTGATTTATCCGGGGAGCAGATTGTTTTTGAGCCTGAGCCTGCAACGTAAAAGTGGGAGTGGGATGTGTTTCTGCATTTCCATTCCCGTATAAAAATGACTCTTCGTCTTCTTCATCCTCTGTTTTCTGCCCTGCGGTGGAGCCTTCCAGGCTGTTAGAATGAAGCCACGAGAAGTCATTGCCCACTCTCTCGTGGGGGAGGAGCATGCTGTCAGTTTCCGTCTGCGCTGCTTGTGCTTCCATTTTGCAAGAGGACTCTTGCTGAACCAGGTGTCTGTCCTGTTGAACCTCTCTGCTCATGTTGGAGGTCTATGGAAAGAGAAAGAAACTGATGGTGGGACACTGTTTGATACTTTCAATGGCTCTGGTATCTCCTTCACTGACTTACCCAAAGGAAATAATCTGCAATAAAGGACACAAGAATTTAAGTAAACAAAGTATCACAAACAGAAGTCATGACGGATGGATACTTTGAAAAAAACAGGGTAGGACTATAGGTCAGTTATGATAAATGAACATTCGTGTTCTATCATGGGAGCAAATTTCGAGACTTGTGTTCACTTATCATAATTTAAATTTTTGAGACTGCCACGCCCTCTTTAACCACTCATTAGGCAGTGAGATAGTAATGACAGGGTGTTATGATGGCAACAGTGAATTGAAACGGTTGGGTGGCAATTGCAAAGGAGTCCTACAGGAACATAATGACACCCACACAGCACAGAAATTGAACACTAAAACATGTAAATATTTCATACATGTATTAAAAGGGGAAGAAACTCCCCTTAAATAAATCGATAATAGAAATAGAAATAAATGTAGGAATTGGCATTCATTGATCATATGGTCCTTTTAGAAGCCTAAATAGGTATAAAATGGCCTTAGTCAACACATCACAAGTTTTTAATGTTACTACAACTAGTACTACTACTACTACTACTAATAATAATAATAATAATAACAATAATAATAATAACAACAACAGTTACCTGGAGAGTAAAGATTGCATTCTGTAAGCCTGGCATTCGACTTTCAAGGTCCTTGCTGTTCATTACATGTTTCAGGCCTCTCAATAGATCGGCATTGCCGGCCGACATGTGACTGGAGTCACTGCTGCCACCACAGCCAAGACCAATCATTTGAGTACTATTTTTCTCGCCGTGGCTGTCCTTTCTCTTACTTCTTCCATGACTGCGGCACCTGCTTCGAGCCCGACTCTTGGCTCGGCTTTTGCACCTGCTTCGACTCCTGCTCCGCGCTCTGCTTTTCCCCCGACTCCTACTCGGAGCACGGCTCTTACTCCTCGCCCTGCTCTTGGCTCGGGAACGGCTCGTGCTGCGCGCTCGGCTTTTGCTCCTTGCCCTGCTCTTCCCGCGACTCCGGCTGACGCTGCGGCTCTTGCTCCTTAGCCTCTGCCTCTCGTAACCGCGGTCTTCTACGGGGGCCAGCGCCTTTAAGGCTGCGGACGACTTTAAGGCATCGGCCAGGTTGTACACCATGTCCCCTTTGAGGTAATGGGGGAGCGGCGTGTTGGTCGCTAAACATCGGAGAAATTCTTCACCAGCCTTTTCACTGGGAAACAAATATTGGATTGTTGTTTATGGTAGAGTTTAGTGTGTGGCTATGAATGTCACAATTCACTTGGTCCTAAGATGGTAAACCAGCGCAGAAGACCCTGAGACCCTGCTCATCAGCTGACTTATTTTTTGCCTTACCTGATGTCTTTATGGTGGGAACCCAGAGTAGCAGCTTTCCATTTTGACATCTGAAGTTGCTGGGCATCTGGTGGCAGGACATGTGGATTGCCCAGTGTAATCCCTGTGCTGCGATCTATCGAAAAGCTGCCACCGTGCGGCTGAGCCTGCTTTACAATTATGTTACAAGACATTTTAAAAAACCAATGCAAGATGGAACAAAGCCTATATTAATATTTCCTTAAAAAACAATTTAAGAGATATGTTTGGTGTGCTCTCCCATAATTCCTATGGTACCCTTGGTCCATTGGGGAAATTATTCATAGGACAGAATTTACAGGATGCTGAATTTAGGGAGTGAGGTGCTGTTCAGACCAACATTTAGCCAAATTACACTGTACCTCGTCTTAAACAGGGCTTAGTTAAGAAAAATTAGACAAAATGTCAGTGAAAATGCAATCGCTCCATTTTCATTTCCATTTTCAAATGCTTCTATCGAATTCTGTGTTGCATTTCCAAAGTCCCATGCTGCGGACAATATTAAAATGTTAATTGAAACTTGAAATTGTAAATGCAATATGAAAAAGTATCCTAATTTTCCATTTGAGAAAGCATTATTTATGTTACAGATTAAATTAAAATGCAGTTGTCTAACAATTTGTAAATGAAAAGGAAATTGCATTTGCTGTTACATTTTCAAAGACTTCATCTTCAATACTACGCTGTGCCGTGGACAATATCCAAATGCAATGGGCGAATCAGCACTTTGAGTCTATTGCATTTGCAAATCAGAATACCGGTACTTTGTACACTTACAAACCTGATTACAACGCACTGATTGAGATACAAATACACAACTTTTTAAGTATTTGCAAATAGTTTTGCTACAATAATGACCACACACAAGATAACTTTAGAAGCTATCACTTGATACCCTCATTCACTAACAGATCGACATTATAAAGTTCTAATATATAAGTAACGCTAACTAGCTAATTATTATTGTAACGCTTGCTACTTAACTAGCTATTTACACTGCCAACTTTAGCTAGCTGAAGTTAGCCAAATATGTGTATTGTTGTGTTAGCCGCTTACGAACTATTACATACACTGATGTACTGGTCCCTCTGTGGTATATTGAGGAAGCAATTGCTGTCCGATCCAGGTGGTAGAAATGGTTGACCAGGTGCATGAGGTAAATGTCCAGGAATCGGAACACTGGGTGGAGGACCGAAGGGTCCACCAAAGCGAGGGGCTGGTGGAGGTGCATGGGGTGGGTGGCCAAATGAAGCAGGGCCTCGCGGAAATTCTCCTTGATTAGAAAAACCACGATACATTTTCGCTGTCAAATTAGTACAATAACTTAGATACCGTTGTCGGCAAAACACGAAATACTCTTGGATCTACATTAATACAAGCTGTAGCAGTAATAATAACGGATTGAAGAACACTACAATCATGGCCGGTAGAAAACAACACTACACAATTTGAAGATACTGTGCTCTAGTGAAATGTAAACCGGAAGCATTACATTCTGTAAAAGATGTTTGAGCTCCAAAATAAAAGGTCCCCTTTGTTTTGCCCCAAGTACATTCAAGACTTCTTACGTAGGTAGTTAAAAAAAAAAACTTAAACACCGTTGTGTTAACAAATTATAAAAAAAATAATGTTGACTTGAGTGGATGGGAAAGTCATTATATTCTAATCAATCAATCAATCAAATCAATGTCTAGATTAAATTGTCACTTTAGTTATTTTGTGCTAATAGAAGCGCCAAGCGTTTTCAGGTAACCCCTCTCATGACGATTTACTTAAATCCTGCAATCTTCGACATTTACACCAGAGGGAGTGACGAGAATGAGATGAAAAACTGTGTTAGTGTTTCGACTTCTCTAAAATCGCACAAATTGAAGTGATCACATTAGTAAGTAAAATGGTTTGATGTTTAACAAACAAATTAGCGAGGTCAACATTTTCAAACGGTTTCAACTTTATTAATCATCTTTCGATCACACTCATCCACACAATCTTTCTAGTGCCCAGATATACATGTACACATTTTCCATGAGCAGCATAAAGATGTCATCTTTGACAAATAAACAAAAGGAAGATTCAGGTCAAAAGTTTTTAAAACAGCAAAATAGAATAATTCAGGCATTTGATCCTAAAACATAATACTGTCCCCTTTCTTTTATTTATAAGGCTTGTGCAAACTTCTAACAAAGGGACAAAAACTGTTGGATTAAGATAACTTCTGTTCAAATATTCATGAAACTAAAATAAACTCTTGCGATGAAAAGCTAAAACTTCAAGTCGCAGTAACAGAATTTATAACCAGCCAAATATCTTGGTCTACAAACACTTAACTATGGAGTCTTCTTTCATATCACTTCCAATATTAGGTTAATACATTTCTTTATTCAAAGTCAGAACTAAACAGCAGTGTCCCAACCACAAAGGCTAGACAACAAAAAATGTGTGACAACCAATGGCCTTGATGTTCATTTGTCAAGATAAAAGTGCACAAGGCACACACACAAGAACACAAATATACACTAAACGTCGTTTGAGCACTCATCTCTTAACACATTTGTGACTTCTTAAAGGCTTAGAGAGCTCAAGTCTTCTGTCATACTTTCTATCTGTATTTCTTATAGAAGTGGGAATTATAAACATGCTTTATTAATGTTCACATGTACATAAGGCATTTTCACAATACTCTTGTGCTGTTCACAATATTCTCACTTGAACTGCTGCTATAACCTGCACTTAGTCTTCAACTGGAGAAGTTTCTACCTTGGCTGAAGCCTGCTTGGCTGTACTGCTGGCCACCATGTGTGAAGAACTGTTCAAACTGTCCTCCTTGGTTGAGATTCTGGCCTCCTCTTCCGCCCCAGCCTCCTCCTCCCCTTGCTCCTCCCCGCCCCCCACGACCCCCTCTACCACCTCTCTCCTGGTACCGAGAATTATCCTGAGAGTGGTTGTCTTGTTGATTGCCACCATTATCTACTCCTCCTCCTCCTCCTCCTCCCCGTTTTCCACCTCCTGTGTAGTTATGCCCTTGCGAGCCTCCTTGGTAGTTTCCTCCCCCGTATCCTCCTCGGCCCCCTCCTCCTTGATGTCCACCTCCCTCCTGGTAGTGGCCCTGGTTATAGCCTCTACTACCTCCTCCTCCTCCTCCTCCTCCTCCTCCATCCGACCAGCCGCCCTGCACTTTACCCCCCCTCCCACCTCCACCCCTCCCGCCTCTATCACCATAACCTCCACCGCCTCCTCCTCCTCTCTCATAACCTCCGCGACTTCCTTGGGAGTACTTATCGTAGCTCCCCCTGCCTCCTCCTTGTCCACCTCCACCGTATCCTCCTCCCCCCTGGGGGCCATCTTGACGCTTTTGCCAAGAGGGCATCTCTGGAGGAGGGGCTTCGATCTCGCATGGCCTCCCGCCCCGGTCAGGCACCCGCCCCATCAGCACCTGAACAAAGTACGTAGACGGTCATGCTATCACATTGTTAAAATCACTTGAAAGAGACCGTGTGCAGTATTACTATTGCCAGTACAGACCGGTGATTGAGTATTCACCCATTTATGTTACTGACTACTATGTCATTATGAGCATGCCCACCTTGTTAATGGCACAGGCCGTCTTCTCCCTTATTCTCCCACTACTTGTCCGTAGGATCTTGGACAGGTCTTCTCGTGCAGCAAAGAGATGAGCGACGGAAACCTTGCTCTTTGCCGCAAGGGCCGAGCGCATTGGTTGGTAAACCTTGGCCAGCTTTTCATGATGTTTCTGCATGAAAAAAATTATCTTGTCAATTGATCTTTAAACTTATGGTATTTGTACTCTTGCCAACAATAAACTTGTTGCACTAAACTTACGCCCTAATTTAAGCAAGGTTGTTATAAATCACTTCAATGAAGAGTGCTGTACCTTGGCTTTGTCAGACCAGCCAAAGGACTGGACTGTCACATCCAGACGTTTCAACAACATCTTTCTTCTAACTTCATACTCATTCACAAGCGTTTGGTTGATAGCCTCGACCCTATCCTGTGAAAAGAGAATGTCTGTTTGTAACAATGTAAAGTACCCATAGTACTGTTGTGTAGTATAATTGGGCAACACTTTTTTGAAGAAATATAGACAGCAATATATTATAGATCTATAATGCTGAATTAGATATAAAAAGAGCCCTTAAAGATATACTACAAATACATTTTGGGATATAACTTGTGATAAATTACACTCGATTTGGTTGTTGAATCGAATTGAATGAGCTTATTTACCCAGTGGACCGGTCCAAGTGCTTTCTTCATAAGGGGGCCTCCCACATGGCTTGGTGGGACTTTGCACAAGGCTTCTTTTAGCTGAGAACAAAGCAACAGAATAAATCTTATTGTAGCACCAGCAGCGGTAAATGGTTAGGAAGCACAGCTAACATCCTGGCTCCACAATCAATGTGCAGAGTGAAGCCATATTTCCCCTCCATCTTCCCTTAGTTTCCTTCACAAAGCTGGAAAACATTCTCTTTCATAAGCTTCTGTCTGAAACCAATCTTTTAAAATTCCTTCACTGCCAAATGCTCTGAACCAATAAGGCGTGCTCTTGCCAACATGTGACACTTTTGTTGGAATCCATTGTTTTTAAGCCCCCTATTCTGCAGAGCAGACAGTGGTCATGGCATGATTTGAAAACTGGCTTATGGGAAATTTGTAACAAAGCCAAAAACAACCTGCCATTGAAGTAGTTATTTGTAAAGAGCGTGGCAAAGATCTGAACTGCAAAATTAAAATGGTTTTAGTTTCCTTGATCATAGCGTAGCACCTATTATTAATAAATGTTCTTACCTTCTTCTCAATTCCACTGAAGAACTGAAACATGGTGATGTTAGCGGGGGGCTTGGACATGCCAAGGGAAACGCACACACCCTTGAGTTCCATGAACACAGGGGTGCCCACGGCCTCTGAGCCCGCCTTCTGGGGCTTGTTGACCTGGATCATTCGAGACGCCTCTAACTCGGAGACCAGAAAGGCTGGGGAGGATCAAAGGCCAGTTTAGTTTGGGTACAACAAACAACATATAACGATGTTGTGCAGGGTGGGCTTTATCATTAGCAGCATATGTTTTGATTGTTTCGGCATAAAAACATTTCAGTTTAGCCATTAGGACCAACCAAGAGCAGTACAACAATACTTTGATAACTTAAATGTCTACATTTGCTTGTAAAAACACCACAATTAAAAAACACGAACAGAGAACTCCTGGTGCTTTGTTGAATAGCAAACTGTGCCAGCTGAAAGTTTCATTTAGAGAAAAGGACAGTGGGGAACTCACAACAACAACAAAATACAAAAGTGGACTCTGGGATACATAGAAATAACCAAATCTTTAGAAACTTCTTCACAATTCAAACTTTTAATTCTAGAAAAATCATTTCCCTCCCCTTAATCATGCGTCCAAGTAATCTTTTCTTTAAAAAAACGTTTTAAAGTGAGTAATGTCCCTGTGAACATGGCCATCTATCCCAGAGTCTACCTTGAAGTGAGTTTCGGGTGACGTACTGATGAGCAGTAAGCAGTTGATCCTGACGAGGAGCCGCTTGGTCACGTCTCCTGTGGTGAGCACCGTGTAGGGACATGCCAGCTCAGACAACAGGCCGCTCATTTCCAGTTGGAAGCCCTCAGCCTCACTCGGAGCTGCAAGGGGGAAAAGACAACAAAGACCTTGTCAGCATATGCTTATGAACAACAATAGAGGTATAGGGCTTGGACCACATTGTGTGCAACTGGACAAGCTACTCCCCGATTTATTACCCGATAAAGAGGAGAGCAACAAATTACTGTCAACTTATTCAACAGATTCACTTACAGTTGGTGGCATGGACATTCTCCTCCAGTTTACAGTAGAGTTTCAGTTCAGAAACTATCCAGGCACATAGCTTAGTGAACTCAGGTGAAGCTGCTCCGCCACTGACAGCAGCTTCCAGTGCACCATCCTCCAAAACAGGCCCTTGGTAGCTACAGTAGAGACATCCTTTAACTTGATAGGGAGGATTTTTTTTGCATTTCTATTCATATGAACGTGTACTATTTAGCCTAAGATATATAAACAATGTTGTGGACTCTTAATTGCTAGATTCATCCATCCATCCATTAGCAATACCGCTTAGTCTTTGCAGGGTCGTAGCCTATCCCAGCCGCTTATGGACAGACGATGCGCCTCAAAGCCTAGTGAGTTTTCTCTAGAAATAAACCAGGTGACCTATCCTTCTACAAACTGTGATTATGTAATGGTAATAAGTGAAGCAATGTGTACAGGGCGGTGACTTGTGTTAGGATGCCAACGTGGACAGGTAGACAAGCAAAAAAGGCTTCTGACTCATCGTTTTAAGATAGCACTGGCTAACACATTAGACCTGCACACTACAGGAATGTTGAGCAGAGTAGAACTACATTTAATTAAATTTAATACACTGCATTTTAGTCATGTGTAGGGTAAAAGTTGATTAGGCTGACCCGTACTACTAATTTGATCATCACTTAATTCTTAAAGCCTTTTGTACTGCCACCCTTTACGTTTTTAAGAAGTAGTAATTAATATACTTTCAAAAGTTTTACATGAATTAAAACGTTTTGGTTGTTGCTGCGGATGTATGTGTTTGGATTACATTTAGCCAATTCTAATTATTCAGTGTTCCTGACAACCTTTCCAGTAGCATTATGTCGTGGAGGTTGCCCCGGAATCACATATCAATCATGTAGCTTAGCTTCTCTGTGACATTATTTTTAGCGAGCTATAACAACCTACGTCGTAAGGATGGATGATCAGATAACGTCCGTGGTGTATTGATAATAAACAACAAAATTAATATTATAGAGCAAGATATTCAATATGATTCCCATACAAACATCTTACCTGTCGCACATCAGAGAAAATGACTAAGCAAAGCAAGCTGTTCCGCTAGCGCTAGCTACCATTAGCCGACCATCAACTAGCTCCTAGTACTGCCTGAACTGTTACGAGCGTCGTAGCAAACAGCTATAGTACCCAAATAAACAACTACTTAATTTGAACTCACCCAAGATCTTCCAGAGAGTCAATTATGTCATTCTCCATTCCCGTGGTAACTAGTTTTTCAGTTGTGAAAGTTCCCGTGGTGACTGTACCCAGTGCCGGGTGGACTTGCAGCTGCTGCTAACGCTGCACTTACGCCGGTTGAGGCACTGGCACTCAATCACTGCTGCTGTCGGGGACTAGGTTTTCTTCCACGATAACGCGTGCGCAATTCTTGTGCTTTATTATTTCGATATTTAATTGTTTCGTGTCAATAAACGTATTTTTTTATGATGGTTAAATTAAATACAAGATGTGTTACCAAATATTTCTGTCAAATTACTCCTTCTGTGTGGAGGAAAGTTCACCGCTAGACGGTAGCCTTCATCCTTATTTAAACCGATATGCCTAAAAATCTCAGCACACTATGGAAGCCCATAAGATACTTTATTCAAAAGAAATGTTAATTTGAAAATGCAAATGCAATTCCACAATAGCATTATCACTTTCATACTTTGTATGAGTTATTTAAGACGAAATATAAACAGAATGTAATATTACTATTTTCGTTACTTTAGTACTACAAGATGCAGTGGACAAAATTCAAATGCAATACGCTAATCAGCGCTAATGGGAGCAAATTTGCATTTTCAAGTCACGGGCTTTTTGGGGCATTTACATGAACCTTCTATTACAACCCGCCAGTCCTCTCATCAGTACCCTCAAGTAAAAGCTTTAATTTGAATAAAGTCTCTCAAGGGCCTACTAGTAGGAAGCGGTCATATCAATTTCATAAGAATATACCTTATTCACTTGATAAGATACCGATCATATTTAAATGACTGAACCGTTTAGTTGCCTTCATTCTAGTTTAAATGTTAACCAAATAAATAAGAGACAATTTCAGCGATGAATTACTTTTATTTGACTCTACAGTGTTTCTATGTTAAGCTACATGCAAGACATTATTTGTAGCACTTTAGTTGTTTATTTTTCAGATATCCGATGCGAGACCTTGATTAGACAACACAAAATGTAGCACAACAGATGTCAACGTTAAATAACAGGAAGGTCGGCATCCAGTCGGTTTATTGAATACGTCGGCATTTGTTACTGAACATCTGCATAAATAACTTATAATAACTTATAAGGATTTTAAAAAAAAAAAGTCATCAATCAGTTTTGTTTTCCGCAGAAAAATACACCTATCTTTTTAAATACATTAACTCTCAAGTAACCCAAGTCCAACTGCCTGTGTTAGGCGTATCATAGGGCATGTGTAGCTTCAATAAATAAAGATAAATACAATAAGATTGAGGTCTGCATTATATGTTTGTTTGTATACCATATGCAAAGATGTTTCTTTCCCTTATAAGTTTATAGGTAAATATGCCCAATTTTGTTAGTGTTAAATGGCTAATTTCTCTCTCCAAGATGTCTAAGATGACACACCTATTTATCGAACAAGATTAGGGATCATCAACAACTCTACAATAACGCTTTAGATAATGGTAGAACAATGTGTAAATAAGAATGGTTAAAACTGTTAAATACATCCGAAAATTAAAACTTTTAAATCCAGATTTACAAACCACAAGCAATGCTACAAAAGGCTTTCCTTCAAACAATAGAAATGCAATTAAATACACAAGTGAAATAGCAACGCTTTTTTTCCTTAAGATGCCCAGTTTAAAATAATGTCCACAACTAAAAAAAATTAGATTCTCAACATATTGTCGTGGAATGCGAACACAAATAGCAGGCTGGTTGCAGACGTCAACTTAGTATAACTGTCATAAAATTAACCTTCACATGCTAGATCAAGTGTTGACCTTGGTGCAACTAAACTAAAATGTGGACTACAATAGGCACTCATTAGATCTAGGCAAATGTGATCACTTGTGATATTCGTGTTCCAGGCATGTAGAACTGTCATGGCAACTTAATATTCTCACTGCTTTGTTAAATGAACTATATAAAAAAATGTATGTTGTGTATTAACCAAGAAATTGGAAAGGACAAGGATCTCACTGTTTCATGTCATCTTCTCTACTTTTAATTCATCCACTTCCAGTATAATGGCTTTAATATTCCCAAGGAACAAGTCACCTGTCCTAACACCTGGTGCCATTTTACGTAACTGGGCAATCGAGTTTGGTGGGCTGGCTGACTAGGTGACTGACTGGCTGAGTGAGTGACTGGCTGGCTGGCTGCCTATCTGAGTGAGTGACTAACTGGCTGGCTGGCTTGCTAGCTGAATCACTGAGTCACATACTGTCTGTCCTTTTGATGGCAGTGTTAACAAATAATATAATTAGATTACCTGATTTAAAATGTCACCTATCGGTCTTGTTTCTGTGATAGTGTAACAGCAGCCTTTGACACACACATTTGAAATTGAGAATACTGTTGTTGAAAATGAAAACTAACCCAGTTGATCTGTTGCCTTTTCAGTTAATATATTCATCCATGTTTCTTCCCATTTAGTAGTCTATTTGCAGTAATGCCAGAAGTTCCAACCAGCCACTGATTCACCATGAAAGCTTGGCTTTAAAAAAAAACTAAAAACGAAAAGTCACTTAAATTGTGTTATTATTAGTGGCATAATAAGTACCTATTCATGGTTTCCAATGAGTGTGGGATATGGCACATTGCCAGTCCATAATCAGTTATTCTTGGTCCTTCTCCAGCTTCCCCAAATACATCTACCTTGTTTGCCCTTTCATCCACCTTCATTTTGTCCATTAACCTACTAAACCTCCCCCAAAAATATTCTAATTATTTTATTTATTTCACTTTCATCCTTTCTGTCTTTGACATTCTAATTCTATGATCCATCTCTTGACTTACAAATGCGAGCCCAACATGTGGCTGCTACTGAACCAAAAGGTATTTGCTCCTTATAAAAAAAGATCTCACAAAAGTGATCTGTGAATAGCATTGTCCAGTCAGTATTCATTCAAATTCTCTGAATCACATGCTCTAACACACTCAAACAGCAGGCCCATTCAAAACACAAACACTCATCTCTGTTCAGTTGGTGAAAATGGTGATTCACATCTAAGCACCAAACCAGCCCAAGTCATCCCTTGGTATAGTTCCGGACGCTCGACCGATGACCATCTCAAGATGCGTGAATTCAGAAATGGAACCGCACTGGGTGGGAGGTGGGTCGTGGGCTCTCTAGGAGAGCCTGGCTGTCCGTGTTGCACAGAGCCTGTCTTCGCCTTTCCCCACGTCCACATTCCAAAACTCAATGTGGCCACAAGGTCCACATGTAGCTGGGCGGGGCTCCGTCCATACCTATGGGTCCAGAGGGTCGGGCTACTGTGCTACTCCGATCACTAAACGGGGTCCGTAGGCAGCCGAGCACTTCGCCCAGCGAGTAGAGCTTCCTAAGGCGGGTTCCCGAGGTTCGCCTGGAGGAACAAGTCCGGCCCTCTGTGTGGGCAAGTCAGCTGTCCTGTGCGGTAGCATAAAAAGGGAATTAATTAATCTCTTGCCACGCTAAAACAATTTAACAGGCTCACAGGAAAAAAAAAAATCTTCTGGTCTTTCTTTCTAGTCTTTCTTTAGTCTTCTTTACTCAATACAAATGTTTTAATGTTACAATGAGAGCATATATTGTACAATTTAGTTTTTTTTATACCACTAATTTAACAGCAGAACTTAATTAGCTTTGCATACTTATGTATTATTGCTAGCAGTCATCTATATTGAGTTTTGGAAACATTTAATCTGGTTATCTTAGATCACAGAAAGACAATTTTTCAACAATCCATCGTCCATTTAATTGAGTCCAAATGTCCTCATGAATCCATAATATCATCAGGGTTGTTGAGATTTTCAGACCGGGCTTTGTCCTCAGCATCAAATCTTTGGCGCTTTCTGCTTTGCCACCAATTTGGAAATAAACAATTTGACACAAGGACACTATCAACCTGAGTGCTTCTCTGACCTTAGAACCCTCTTGATCTAGATAATCTCTCAATGCCAAATCAAACAGAACCTAAACCTCACTCCTCGGTAGAATTGTTACCGCCTGACATTGTTTCCACGGTGATGTCTGTATAAGCTTGAAGAACAAACATAAAATCAGTTGCTTTGGATTGGTAAGCGGATTGGAGGGCACAGAAAGAACTGGGGAAAGAAATTAAAGGGTGTTGAGAGAGTATAGTGCTGTGTGACAGGGTTTTTATCGAGCCTGGGTTCTTCATTGAAGGATAACATTTTGCTCTATTAGGAACAACTTAAAACTTAAAATAAAGTTTAAGACTCTGGAACAGATTGAAATTAGACCAGAAAGACGGAGTGTTCAAGTGCATGACGGAGAATGATGGTGGTGAATGATGGCACTATGAGGCATATTGCTGTGTCTCTGTGCATTTGAATCACACGGTGACCATGACCTGAATGTAACTTTACCCTGCGGATGAGCGCGCACACACAAACTCTGTATCTCCGTTTGAGTGCATATGTGCAGGCACGTACACACACACACACAACACACACACACACACACACACACACCACACACACACACACACACACACACAGTGAACAAAAGAAGGTAGTTTTGTCCAAAGCCCATTTAGACTACCATTAAACTCAAGTGCTGTGACTCTATCCAATGTCTGCAGATAAGCCTCGGCTACCTCGTTCGGGCTTAAGTGAATCGGCTCCTGTGTTTGCTTTTTTCTATCAAAATGTACATAGTTCGGTATCAGCAAATTGACCCAATCTGGGTGTTAGTACTCGCCGCTATGCATTCATCCCTGAGAGATTCCCCGTGCTTGTCTGCTTGTACACTGTGGCTCATAAAGATGTTTCAAAGGATAACAGTGGCAATGCTGAGATGAGCCCAATGTTTGTCCGCTCTTATCTTAAAACAAGGAAATGTGTTTACCTGGAAAAGATGCAGTCTTTTTAGATATACTAACTTTGCAAAGTCAATCAGATTAAACGACCCGCATAAAGGATTTACGTTTCTTTATTCTATGGATCTACAGTATTGCCATTATTTGGTCCATCTCATTGAGAAATCATCTTTAAAAAACAACAACATATAGCAGGTGTATATTTAGTTTTTTTTAGCCTGTCCCATGGATGAGTGTTCCCTGCACCTTGAGCCTGCTTTCTACAGGGCAATAAAAGAGGACAAATTGCTTGCGCCTCCATCTTACTCTCTGTCTGTCTCTAAGCCCAGGTCAGAAAGAAGACTTGATTTCTTGTGTAAATCACTATTGACAGTCTAAAGACATCTGCTTGTCCTGTCTGCCGTGACACCACATCAAGGTGTAAGACAGAGCCAATAAAAACAGCAAACGTATTGAAAAGTACTCTTTCATGTTTTCTCGAAGCAAATTCTATTTTGTTATTCAAATAGGTATCTGAACAAAATAGATATTTTTTTTGTTATAAATAAAGGCAAATGACTGTGATTTAGAGGACATGAAATTAATTGAACTGATAAGTGATAGGTGCTAGGTGATTATAAGATCCACTGATATATGTACATGAACTCACACACACATATGCGTGCGCGCACACACACACACACACACACACGCACACACACATTTATATGTAGTAGGGGCTGCTCTAACTTGTCTCTTTGGAGAATGTTGAACTCCTTTCTTGGTCAGATATAAAAAGTGGGAAGGGGAAATGATAAAGCTATTTTATTTCAGTCTTATCTTTGGAGTGAAGGGGGTAGCCCACTAATATGAGCAAAGTGCTCTGCAGTCTGCCAGCACTGTTTGCATGGCTCAGTTCAACCCGGAAAGGGACACGAAGGCTTCGATGAATGTCCACTGTCAGTGCCATAATTCATGAACGTATAAATTACTCTTAAATTGGTCACCTGGCGTCAAAGGCACAGACGGCCATCTAGTGACCAGTTTCCAGTGACCAAACAATAAGATATTTCCCTGGTTACTGTTCCCGGCCAGTCTCGACACTGATGCCCTCATGCAGTCTTATTAGCATTATCAGAGGAAGAACTGGAGACAATCAGTATGTCACTGGTATGTATGAAGACCCGAGGTGCTTGCCATTGAAAGAGACCAATAACTGCTACTTTTCTCTGTTGTTTTACACATTGTAAAATTCCATGTTTTACTCATGCTCTCTCTTTCTGTCTCTTTCACTTTTCTCTTTCTCTCTCACAAACACACACACACAAACACACACACGCCCACGCACGCATGCATGCACGTACGCACATCATACGCACATACTTACGCACGGACACACACACACACACACACACACACACACACATACACACGTACACATGCAAACCCACACAAACACACACACATACACAGGACCAGAGTGGGACTCATTTTCAGTCTGGTAGTTACATGCTTCAGATCAGCCCACTTTAGTTCAAACCCTATTATACTAGACATATAATACTGTATAGGCAATCACAGCCTCAGCGAACAAGCAAAGAAGAAACAAAACAAACAGACAAAGTTCACTTTCTCTTGAAAGCTGGCTCTTACTGCTAAGAGAAATTTAACTTTCCTGTGACTTTGCAGTAGTAGTTCCCACCCCAAGATGCTGGAGAGAATATAGCTCTCTTCATAATCTTGCAAAGAGGTGTTGTAGATGTGTGTGTATAAGTGAGTTTTTATCATTTTACTGGAATTGCAGGCCTCTTTGTCAGGTGATTCTTTACAATGTGATATTCAAATGTTTAACATGCCTTGCAAGGGTGCTGGAATGGAAAAGATACGCCGTCATTCAAGTTTATTGTTTGCAATTAAAATAGCATTGTTTATTTTAAATAATTTAATTGCTAATGTATTTTTTTACTCATTAGCTTGAAGGCGTCATGCCGCTGTTGTTTTGAGTGAAAAGGAGTGTATGTTGAAGTAGAAGTAATTTCATTAAAAAAAAAATAAAGAATTACTATGGTATTGAATTGGGTACCAAGAATTGCCGAATTTCACATGTATTGGTATTGACTGTGGCATCACTAGTTGCCTCTAACACCTATGTATGTATCTGCTACACCTACTACTTAACTCCAGACTATATGTACACTATCTTAAATAATATTCCCTTAGGGGACAAACACATAGTTGACTCATCCCATATGACCTTAGATAGACAATTTCAATACATGCGGATGCACAGAGGTCCCAAACCTACGTATATCTTTTGACTCACATAAAAAAAACACCTCTTCCCCTTGAGAAAGGCCCTGGCATCCTGTCAACAGATGCAATTAGTACTAGCATCTCTAGCAGAAAATGGAGCTGACCAATTACGTCACTATTCAGCAACCTGATACAGAAAGATTTGTGTGTTAAAGAGAGCTTTGCTTCAGGCAATTACGATGGTTAAGACTCAGACTGGCGTATTAGCCAAAGCATTCCAAGCAGGAACTATAATTGTATCCTCCTTTCTATGTTAATAATGGATACAGACAAAGACGGCTGGACAAACGGACGGACGGAGAGACAGACAAGAAGGAAGGAAGCAAGGTAAGACAGGACAGGACAGGGTAGGCTAGGATAGGATTGATTGGATTGGACCAGTATTAACTTGACAGGAATTGCATGATCTCAAAGGAGTAGTAAAATCGTACCCTACTGAACCCTGTCTCATATAACACATATAAATAGGGTGTTGTGGGAAACAGCTCAAGAGTCCATATGTCCCATGGGAATTCCAGAGAAAATATGGGTCTGTCAGGCACAAACACTCGATGACACGGTTTTCCATAATCACTCCCAACACTGACGCAGACGGTAGCAAAGTGCAAGCCCACCAGTAAATTAATGTTGTCTCTCAACGTCGCCATGAGCAATGGAAAACATGTTTTTGACACACACACACACACACACACACACATATATATATATATATATATATATATATATATATATATATATAGTATTATATATGCTACAGTTAGGCCCAAAAATATTTGGACAGTGACACAAGTTTTGTTATTTTAGCTGTTTACGAAAACATATTCAGGATACAATTATATAATCAATATGGGCTTAAAGTGCAGACTCTCAG